>JAVQJG010258026.1:0-11919 GCA_036024015.1 Craterocephalus amniculus | reverse complement strand
TACAATGTTGCTGAGGGATTTAGAGAAGTAATAAAATACTTAAAGCCAGGATACGATATTCCCTCTAGAACATCAATAACCACCCGTGTGGATTGGAAGCAAGCTACGCCAGGACGAAGGCAGAGACGAGGCTGAAGTTAGCCTCATATTCGCCAAATGCGTAAAGGGCAATTCCGCTGGATTTTTTAGACTTAACCTGTTTTCTGCATGGTCCTATTTAAAACTATAATACTTAAACTATTCAAATCTGGACTCAAATGTTCTAATCAGGATGTACATTAATAAAATCTAAGTTTGTGATTTGTGAAACCTTTATTCTATTTGTGAAAATGCTAATTAGCTTAATTTTTTCAGATCTTCTAATCATGTTTTATAAAAAACAATCTCTGATTTGTGAATGCTTTATTTGCAAAAACGGAATATAACCTCATTTTATTATTTTAAGACTAATTTAATTTTAAGGTAGTCATATTCATTTTTGTTCTATTTATGAATGTACTATTTAAGAAGTTTATTTAGCTTCTAACAAACAGTGCACTTATTTATTTCAGAAAAATAGCCGCTTATCGATTAATCGATCATCGATCGATAAGATTAAACAACTATCAATTAATGAATTACTCGATAATTTGCATCCCTAATTGCACATAATACTCCTCTCAAAGCCAGTCCGAACTTCTGAAAATCCTGATTCACAAAAGGAAGATTGAAGCTGCATCTCTTTTGATGCCCATGAAGCACCTGTAGGTTGTGCTGATGTTAACCCCTGTTTTGATGCAGCAACTACATAGAAATGTCAAGGTTGGAAAAAAAGGCAAAAAGAGAAAGAAAAAAAGTAAGTGATTGAAAGGGAATCAGTAAAAGTGAAAGGGGAAAAAGTGAGTGCCGGATGGAGACTAAAAGTGACATTTGTCCGTCAGAGAGAGGAATAAAGAGTAAGAAATGTTGACAGAGAAAAAAGATGAGATGAAAAGGTAGAGGAAGACATAGTGAGGGTAAAAGAAGAGGAAAGTCAAACAGAAAGGAAGAGATGAGAGGAAAAAGTTTCTCTCCCGTCCACTTATCAATGATTCATCATTAGTGATTCATCAGGTTTCAGTTTTCTCCTTGTTTGGTGGAGTTGCACGCCTCCATCTTTCTCTCCACCTCACACGCACACGTAGCTCCTCACTGTGGATCGATTGAAATGACACCCTCAAGGTCAGCTTAGCTTCTGGGCCCATTACACAGCATGCTCAGCATAACCACCACTACCTCCTCCTCTTCTTTCTCAACTTCCTGCTGAAAACAGCTATTTACCTCCGGCTCCTCAAGTTTTCCATGAGCACTGCTCACCCCAAAACAAACCCCAAAACTCTTTTTTCAGATATTTCCTCCTTTAGAAGATCTTCTTATTCTAATTCATGTCAGTCTGATGATTCAAGTTTTAGTCATTATTTTACTCAGGATTCCAGATATTTTCAATGGTTTGCTGGTTTGAAAATTTTGATGTAAATGTGTCTTTCTTTACAGTGTTACTTCATAAGCAAACTTACTTCTCAGTGAGTAATGTGATGTAAATGGTCTGAAGTCATTCCCCGAGTCTCTGAAGAACCACCTTGAAACTGGAGATAATTGAACTTCTTTGCAATTTCATGCAGAAATAAGATGAAAAGCTAACAGTGAAACAAAAAATGGAGATCAACTAATACAACAAATGGCAAATTATTTTTTAGATATATTTCCTTATTATTTGCTTTCAAAGCTTCTTAACGTTATTAAAGTGACTAACAACAAGGACAAAGAGGCTGAGAAGCATCAGTGTATTTAATTCTAAAGTAAGGCAGGAAGAGTTCAGATGGTGAAGTATTAACTCGAAACAGTCTTACAAACACAAAAAGTGTAAGTTTTAATTTTACCACCTGTGTACAAAAAAATCTTTGTTTTATTTCATCTTTCTGTGTTTTTACCTGTAAGACTAAATGTCCTCTTCTATAACTTGTTTCTTCTTCTATCATAGTTTATTTAGTGGCATCTTTGTTTTACAAACTAGATAGTAAAATTAATTGGTGGTACTGAATTGTACTATAGTTTATTTTCAATTACTTCTTGCAACATTTACAAAAATACTAATAGCTATTTTCTACCTTTTTACACTGAGTATAAATGACAAACCTATGACTATGTACAACTAAAACCAGTTCTGTTTTTCTGCTGTGCAGCACAAACAATCCCAGGTGACCCTGGTATTTTGCATGAATTAACGGGCTGGGCAGGAGGCCTCTGATTTGCTGTTGTTCATTGTTTCATTTTGTTTTTCTGGGTCATGTTTTTCAAGGAACTGTTAATATGTTTGCAGATTTCAATGATAAGAGCTGGAGGGTAAGCCACTTTAATGCCTTTGGCAGATCCCCGGGACAGTGACAGTTTAAAGTGCTCTGCATATGCAAGCTGCTCTTTTCTGAGCCAAACATCGCCTGAAGACCTTGTCTGTTCACTTGCCTGACTGATGCTTCTCTTTTTGTTCCTGCTGTTCTTTAAGAGTAAAGTGAAAAGTGTTTACGGAGACACCTACTGTAGCAAAAGCCCCCACAAAATTTTTTTATGCGTTTCTTTCTGCATTTTGCACAAGAAGATAGAACCATGCCTGTGCAGGATGCAGTCAAGAAACTTCTCAGGGGAGTGGGTGACTTTAAAATGAAGGCCCCGGTCATTATAACCTTATGTATTGTCATACAGACATTCTGCCTTTTATTTTCTCCTTGTTTATGTTTGTGCTACCATTGAGTTTTAATAGAAAAATACTGTGCTGTTAGTTCTCTAAACCCAGTTGTAAAATGTTGTCAAAGTAATGTAGCTGTTGATTTTTTTTTAAAAGTGATCCATTGTACGAAGCTTGGAAATGGATGTGTACTGATTTGGAATTTGGGAAAGTGATTCCTGTGCTCTATCAGACTGATAATGTGAATCTTGTTCACACTATCTCGTACCCAGCTGAACCAACTCTGCTAATATTTTTATTTTAGGCAGCCAAGCTGGAGAAAGAACATGCCAGCTGTTTCAGAGACGTCTCATTTATGCAGAAATGGATGGTCAGAATGAAAAGATTACAGGAAGCTCACATGTGTTACTTATGATGTAAATGGCTTCTCGTAATGTCTTCTTTTTTTCGTTTTCTGTAAAGATGTGAAACTGTGTGAAATCCAACAGAAAGAACAACCAGAAGGCTAAATGAACCGTTTTCAGAAGGGGAAGTGCTGATGGTCAAGGGTGACACAGAACTTCAAGATGGTCTCTATGAGTTGATGGCTTTCTTCTCATTTCTGTTAGGGAGTCCTTTGTGCTGCTGTATATCATTTCCTGTCTTGTGTTGGTCAGCCTGACCTTTGCTAACAGTCAAGGCAGTGAAAAATGAGATGACTGAAACTGGGAGTGCTGTGTTGGAGCGGGATATTATGTATATATACAATTTGAGCACAGTACAGAGGAAATTATTACAGACCAGCTGAGTCTTCAGAATTTGTTTCCATTTTGAAAAATGGGGGGCTGGGGGTTAAATTAAATTTCATGCCACTTCAAAAAGGGAGCACTTTGAAATGCTCAGTGTGAGCTCATTTTAAATTACAGAGAATATCAATGGACTTTAAATGATCCTACAAGGAAACTAAGGGGTTATGACGATTACACAGTGCATATTTATCTAATGTGCATATTTAAAATGATCAAAGCAACCAATGTCTGGGACATTAGGTCATTTGGCAGCAGCTGTAATTTATTAATGCAAATATTTTTTCCTTTAATGTTATTTTCAGAAAGTTGTTTGCCCTGTTAGAAAGGATCAGATTAGAAAGAATAGAAACAGTTATGTGATCTCTACACAACAGTCACCCTAATTTGAGCCAAAATGAGGACGTTTCAGTGCAGTGTGACCTCACATTCTCTCGGGAAGCAAATACGTTTAGTGGCACTCTACTGCGCCAGCAGAAAATATAATGTATTTATTTATTTGTCTGTGAGTCAAGACAGAAATTAAGAGGTAAAATTCTTGTGATTTAGTTTTCTCAGAAACACAGAAAGCTTCTATCATTGTTTATGTGAAGGACAGTAGTTTTTCCGAGACCAGAATTGACCTGGAAATGCTTGAGAGGGGTTTTGTCTGCCACGTGTACAATGTAGCATTCTTTTACTGCTTTTTCTGCTTCTTTTCATTTTCTCCTGCCCAAGCCGTAGCTGCACTGAAAGAAAAACACACCCAATTCGATTTATACAATTTGTCATCAGTGAAAACATAGAGAAGTAATAATATAAGTGGCATCGATCAAGGGTTAGGGTTGTTGTAAAGTTGCAGACTGTTAACTTTTTGCTATGTTGTCAATTATTTTAGCTTGTCACAAACAGGCCATGGCTGTACCTGGAGTCAAAATAAGAAGTTCAAGTCTGAACTTACTATCCATCATACATGTATGCAAAGTGAAATTTGACACATTTACTTTTGTTTGCTCTTGTTAAGCCTCATTTGGAGAAGCTTTTAGCATAGCTCCAACGTCAGCATTCCTTCCTGATCCAAGTTTTCTTACATATTTTTATTTAAAAGAGATTCATCGGACTTGAGTCATTCGACATGAAACCAAACTACGAGAGTTCACACCTCTGGGATTTGCTCACACAGACATGTTTACTGTGTAAACATATACAACATGTCAGTGTGAAATTTTTACTCAGTGTTGTCTCTCAAGGCCCCGCTGTTTGCCTTGGAAAGGTCTTTGCTGCCAGAGAGTGAGTACATGTTGCATCAATGTGGCTTTTTCTTGGCAGTGCAGTAAATTTCTGCATGACAGGGTCTATGTTAATGAGGCTTCCGCTATCAATCAACACTTAGTCCTGCTGCATTAAGGCAGATACTTAAGTAGCCCAGAGACAAAGCACTCACTTGTCCTGAATATGTATGCGAGTTGGCAAAGATGCATGACAATATCATTTTCTACGTTTAGCTGCTTTTGCGCTGCATATTTGTGCAGCATTTGCTCCACAGTGAAGGATGGAGACAAAGAAAGTGGGGAGCAGGGAGAGCATAAGCAGCCCTGAGCAAGCTGGAAAAGCGTTCTAACAGATAGAAGTTTATCGATGGTTCAGCTGATGGTTTGCCTTTCCAGACTGAGCCAGGATGCTGCTGCCTTTTTGGCTTTGCTTTCTGTTTACAGTCGAGTGCTATGGTCAGCAGCTCCGCTCAGCATTTTGTGTGTGTGTGTGTGTGTGCTTGTGTGTAAGAAGCAGAAAGATGAGTATGCGTGTGTGAGCGACAAGTCTGAATTGTAGAGGTAAAAAAGGAAAGACAAAAACAGTAACATAAAAAAAGAAATCTGAAAGGAAGTTGTACTATTTGCGGAAAAAACTTGATCTACGTATGTGACCGCATGTCTTTGTGTTCATCTGTAAGATAGGCACAAGCTGTCAATCAGGAAATATTACTCCTTGTATCCTAATGCATGAGCACATCATCATTCTCACATAATGCTTAACAAAGTCTTCATTTTCAGAACAATAGTTCTTTATCCTTGTTCCACAGAAGAGGAACATCAAACCACTTGAGTTTATTACTGTCAATTCTCTCAAATGAACCAGACGTAATTAGCAAAGCTCACATTTACAGAAACAGAAAATAGATTAAGTACTTGATAATTAAATCAAAAGATGTCCCTCAAATTTTTGTCACAGTGATGACAAAATAAATTTTTTTTTATTTTTGCTGACAACATTGCAAATTTAAGTTTGTTTATTTTCTAAAATGTATTTTTACCGTGAGGAGATATTTTCATAAATTGCTACACACACAAAACTAAAATTTTATGAACTATCTTTTTAAATTTCAGCAAGTGATTTTATAATGCATCTCTTCCATGTGATCTTTTTCTTCGATCCTTGTGTTCTTGGCATTGCTTCATAGAAACCCTCCCACACTTTCTCTCAGTCTTTGCCACCCTCAGTATGCTTTCCCTCCTGTGTTTTTGCACCTCATCTTAAATGGACTCATTAGAATTCTAATTAATATCATAGTCCTCAGTATTTTTCCATTTATTTACAACAGTAACCATAAATATAAAGTACTGCAATTCTAACAATTTATATTTTGAACTGCCGACTAATTTTAAAAACAATAATCTTTCACTCTAAATTAAGACAAAAAAAACCCCAAAAATATAAAAATGAAGTTTTCTTCATTAGGCTTTTGGTTACTGTCAGAATAATTCCATAAATATCCACAAAGCTATGCATTGTTTTAAAATCGTACTATTAAACGAGACAATAGTAACATGGAGTGTGACAGGGAAAGTGGCTGGTGTTAGGAGGCAAACAATCTCCATGACGTGCCATAAGCAATGGGCTGAGTGGGAGAGATCGTGAGCAGATCCGGTAACCCGATCTCATGGCAGAATGTATAATGGTTATGTCCAGAGTGCACAATGTCACCGTTTCAACATTAAAGCTCAAAAATTGAACAAATGACTTTGTTTTCCACTCTCATTTCCTTTTGTCTATAAAGAGACATTAAATTACATCTAATATTCACCCATGTCCTCATAGATAATGATGTTCAACAGCCACATGTTGCTGCAAGATGACCCCGTTCACCTGTGATGTAAATGGTAAATGGACTGTACTTGTATAGCGCTTTTCTAGTCATGTGACCACTCAAAGCGCTTAACACAACATCTTATTCACCCATTCCCATTCGTACCCATTCATATATTGAAGCATACTTGGTGCGTGGAAACTAACAATTCACACACATTCATACCACCGATAGGCACATCATCTTGCTCAAAGACACTTCGACATGTAGCGAAGTGGAATTGAATCACCGTTTAGTATGAAGCAGGACATGCTTCATATCAGTGTACAGTACACTGTGGACCCTGCTGATTTGGGTTAGAGAAGAATATCAATTCATATTCCCTTTTATATATGCTTATCCTTGAATTTGTTTTAAATGTGGTTAAGAAAGGACGTCGAAAAAGTCTTGAAGAAAACATTCTTTAGGACTTAGAAAGCAGTTAAACTATGGACACATGATGGTTCTACTTCTCCAAATACATGTTATCCTGTTCTTTCACTGAACAGATATAAGAAAAAAACATAACACTTCAAGTTTGTTCATTCTTAAAAAGAAAGAAAAAGCCACAAAAATTATCAAAAAATATGTAGTTAACACTAGACTGCACAGTCTTACCGTCCAGTTCCTATATTTATTTAAATAAATCCCAGTTAGTACAAAGTTATTTGAAAAGAATCAAGTGGCACTTTGAAAGTAATGATTTGCGTGGAATTGCAGTACAACATAATCTCTTTTTCTTTCATCGTTGAAAACCCACTGTTTCTAAAGTGGGGTAATAAAAAGACATCAAGCTCTTAGTCTGCCCCCTATGGCGCTAACTGGAAGTGACGCCAATGTTGTGCAAATGCTGCGTTGGCCTTTGTTTAATTGCACTCAGTCCGAAAACAGAGATAGATGCATAATGTCGACCGAGGCAATACAGTTTTTCATCTGCAAGTTGTTTAGGACATTATGGTTTGAAAATTTCAGTAAACTGACTATTTTTCTGGGGAAACTACATCCACCCTATTAGTCAGTGAATAACTTGAATATAAAACAACAATGATACATATATGATGTCAGCTTAGAAATATAAAACATGCTATCCCCTATTATTTGCGGAGATCTTAGTTTGTTGGTAACCGATCAACTGTAACTGGCATTTCCTTTATGTAGCCTTGTATGTTAATGGTAGGGTTAGGGATACATACTGGGTAATGGAGTAAACAATACAATACTGGCAGCGGCCAGCTTAACCAGCAGAAACAGGACTAGAGGCAGCTGAGTGGATAGAGATCAGCTCATCATAAACATCAGGCTATTTGTAAGAGAATGTTGGGGAAAGAAATAATTTACGATACCGAGCAGTGAGTGAAGGGATTAATTTTGGTAGACAAAGAAAAAGCAAAAAGAACTGAAGGCTACGGATGGTCAAGGGAAAGGTGAAAGAAAGCCTCCGTTTGTATATTATTGGGTGTGTTGAACCACTGCCATCTATGCCACAGGCTGTCTGCAGCCTGAGAGAGCAGCCAGCACGATATATCACTGTACTTCCCAAAGTCCTGTCCACGCTCCAGTGCCAAGACCTATGTTTTTGCTGAACTGTCCATGTGTCTTTTAGCTGACATAAGACAACTGACAAAAAATAGTCACAAGTAAGCAATAGCTGTTTGAAGCTAACATACACAGAAAACCTACTGTAAGACATCCGTGCTGCAGTCCATTTAAAGCAGATAAATACTGTAGTTTGTCCTCGTATTGTGTGTATGTGTATGTGTGTGTTATATGATATTTACATCAGTGTAGTTAAAGAACAAGCAGGATATTTTCTGTAATAATTTAACTATTATGTTAATGAATATTTGAAAATGGTTTGGAAAAAAATTAATACACTCCTAAATGAAGAGATAATAAATAACAAAGTAGAAAATAGTAATAATAATTTAGTAATAACTAGTTATAATAATAATTGTAATAATTGTTAGTTTATAATTCTTTTTGGTGAATCAACATTCAACTTATGAATGTAAAAAAAAAAATATATATATATATATATATACATATCTGTCTGTTTCTGAGTCAGAAAAAAATGATAATAAGAGGGCAGATTAACCAAGGTGTTCAGCGGAGGTGACGTCATAGTGAGGTGCAGAGTGCAAATGTGGCTTTATTATTAAACGGAAGGAGAAAATGAGAAATGTGGCTCGGTGCCGACTGTGCGAGGAAATGTGTGTGTGTTTGTCAAACCGAGAGCCAAAAACAGCACAAGACACAAAAACTGCCTAAGCGGTGTGTGTCTACAGCCGTCAGAAGCTTTGCAGCGTAACATGGTCAACTTCCGTTACCCATTGCATGCTGTTGCCACGGCAACCTGCGTCATTGCCAACCTGTGCTACTTCAAAACTAAATCATTGTCACTAGCTGTGTTTGGGAGAGGAGTGACTCACTACCTTAACACACACAGAGACACAACAACACACAATCAGATGTGGAGCAACAAAGTGACACCTAATACCGACTAAAGTCTCGAGTCAGGATTGAAATGGCAGGAGACAAACCTTAAATCCAGAGTTGTGTTCTGCAGGATGCCGCCTCAAGCTGAGACATCCTTCCCTCCTCTCGCTGGCTTTGTTTATGAAGTGAGTCATGGCATGAAAAAAACCTTTTTCACTCCTCCTGAAATGACAGATAGTGATTGGCAGCCAGACATGACAGTAGTTTGAGTTGTCGAGGTTGAAATGGTAACTTTGAAGGTGGGTGTTGTGAGACACTGGGGCATGCAGAGAGTCTGACACATCTCGTCCTGAAATGTGTTTTGTTTGAATATGTAACAGCAAGTCAAAGAGGAAGCTGCCGGCAAAAACCTCTAAAGCGCTACTCCTTTAAGAAGCCCCGTGAGAGAAAATGCTTCCATGCAAAATTTCAATTAAATTTAATAATAACTTACACAACGCATCATACATTAGAACAAAGTAAATATTAGAGATGATTTACTGAACTTTTGCAGACTTTCTAAGTAACATGCCTCCTATTGATGGCTAATTCAGGCCCCTTCTTACTTTCTTAATGTACAGCGAGGTCAATCCAGCCATATCCACTTACTCTGTCCCCGTCTTTCTTTTCTTTCCTTTCCGATAATGTCCTCTTGTGTTTCTTTGCGGAATCAGTTACAATAAATGTCGAAAATGGCCAGTGTGGTTCTATCCACTTGCTAGCATGTTTTGGGTTGTGTAAAGTGAAACTATGCTGCAACATAACGTGAGTTGTATAGTGTGTGTGGTTTGTCAACCCCGGGGCCCTGCAGGGCAGCGGCTGCCCCAAAAATGTGCGTAATAGATGTTGCTTTGCTATCATGTACGGATGCAAGATAGCCTCCTGTTTATACTCAACTTTTGATAGATACTTGAAGTTTTTACTTGCTACCAAGATCCGATACTTTTTAAGTGGTAATGTTTTATCTGTCCAGCAACAAAACCATCTAACTGACTTCTTTGTTGTAATTGTAAGGCATTTTAAATTAGTGTACATTCATCTTAATACCAACTGGACTTGCTACATAATTTTCTTTGCAGTTATGGGGTGACCCTGACCATGCTCTGACTTTGCTAAATGCATAAACCATAACATGGAAGCGTTCTGTGATCCCACCAAACTCCCCTGATGATACATTCCTGTGTTGTGCCCTGGGATTGTTAATTCACTAAACTTCCACTGTGCACAAGCACCACTCTGGATTTCTAGATCATTGTGTCTTAGAGCTTAGTTGCAAATTAGTGCCTCAAAGTGGTCTCTGGTGGATTCCTGTCCCGTTGCTGTGTGACAGCAGCACAACAAAGAAGCAGAAGAATCTCGCCTCTACTGGGAATTGCTGTGTGGTTACTGTCTTTATGGTCACTGCCTACTGCTAATAAAGTGAGCTTGTGTTGTTTACTTTCTGTCCATTGCTAGTCTGCAAATTTCAATCTCAGTTTTCACAAAAAGAAAGGACAGCCAGCAGAAGAGCGAAAGCATGTTACTGTTTTTTGGCTTCATTCTCCCTCTGCTTTATCGTAAAGTGTCAGCTGCCTGGGATGGTTTTCTCCTTTACGTTTCCATCCTGACAGATGCTCAGCCATGTCCTGGCTGCTGCTGTTGCCTAGTCTTGCAGTACTTTAGTGCTACTGGTAAAACTTAACAATTTAATTCCCATCGTATTGTTTTGGTTCAAGACTTGACTAGCAGTTGGTCTGGATGCAGTCTTGTATAATACAACTTTACTAATTTGTGCCTTTTTCAGTAGCAATAAGGAGATAAGGCAAAATTATCCGGGTTCGTGCCCTGTACGTAAGGCAACAGGGTATCATAATCATTCATTTTTGGCTGTCGGTCTGTCTTTATGTCTGTTTGTTAGCGTGATAAGGTAAAAATGAAAGATAGAGTTTGATTACATTTTCAGAAATTATCCACAATATACGGAAAATTTATCAGATTTTGGGGGTGATCCAGATCACAGTCTGGACCCAGGAATTCATTCTGTAGTACAGCCGCCAATATTCCAATACCCCAAAGAACTGACAGCACGGGGGTCATTTTACCATAAAAAAAAACCATCATAAAGGCGCTGTTTACAGAGGCCATTTGTCAATCTTTTTTATCATTCAGAAGAAGTTTAAGTTTAAAAAGTTTGAAAATTAACGATTTGGGATTACTTTGGGCTTGTGATTCAAATAGAAAACGTCAAACACCCTCTAGCTCACTACATTCACCCATAAGCTACAATAACTAAATAACATAATTCTTTAAATGTATGTGTACTTTTTATTACCTCCGCCAAGGAGGTTATGTTTTGGCCAGCGTCTGTCTGTCTGTTTGTCTGTCTGTCAGTGTGCAAGATAACTCAAAAAGTTATGGACAGATTTCGATTAAACTTTCAGGATAGCTTGGGAATAATGCAAGGAACAATCGATTCGATTTTGGTAAAGATCTGGAAGAGATTATGGATTCTGGATCACTTTGATATTTTGCTTACATTGCAGTCAATGGACCTTAGCTGAGGTCTGCGCTCTCCGAGTGCTTTTCTAGTTAACTATTTGAGAAGAAAGATTTTTTTAAAAAGTGTCATATAATATTAAAGTGCTGAATGCCAGCTTATATTGACTTATTGCATCGCGCATGCAGAGCTCATAATGAACACACACATTCTGGCATCCATGCAGCTCTGGTAGAAGACACATGAATTCAGTGCAATGATAAGGCCCATTTATGCTCCCTGACGGACGTAATTTGGGGCGTCCGTTCCAAACGTCTTCATGCGTCGCTGCCTTCATGCTTCCATGCGTCGTTTCTGTTACTACGGCTAACCTCCACTA
>JAVQJG010257993.1:0-24550 GCA_036024015.1 Craterocephalus amniculus | reverse complement strand
GAGTTGAAGAGAAGGAGAGGAATGTTCTCTCTAGAGGAATGTGAACAGGCCCCGTCATCCCTTCCTACTCCTTTTCGGGTTGCTGTCGTATTTATAGCACTCCATGTCATCGGTAGAGTTAATGTCATGAGAGGCAGAGTCAAAACAAGACACGCTGCAAAGTCCAGTTAGACCCAACCCACAGGGCCGGCCCTGAGATGTGGCAGATGGAAGGGTGCTTCTCGCGAAGACACCCAGACTGCCACAAAACAGGAAGAAGGAAAGTGGAGAAATCCGAAGGAAAAAACTCATGTTGTGTTTTTCTCCAGCTGTCAGAACCCTTGATTGGAACGAGGCCACAGCTTTCCTCTCTCAGCTGGTGACTTCCTAGCTTGGACACAAACCAGTCACCTCATTTGCTCTCTCACCAGCCCCTCCATAGACCTCTCTCTCCAGCTTCAGTTCCTAGGGAGTTCCCAGAAAAACAAGACTGTCAACAGAGACAGGGGCAGGCAGACTGGGAGCTTGGTAGACTTTCTCTCTGGCCCTTTAACAACTGACCAGCTGACTGGACAAGGAGTTGTTTCTCTCCACTTTCTGAGCTTTTCTTTGGGTTTAGGACCTTTTTATCCCTATTGGAATATTCTCCATTTGTATTACTTTGTAGGACTTTTTTCTGAGCTGAAAACTAGTCATTTGAAGCCACTAAGTTTCCTGGAATGTAACTGGTACGTATGAAGCACACTGTCTGCTCTTGAGCTATATGGTGACTCGATGTGTGAAGTATTTTAGCCACCACTGTAAAATTAATTGGATTTTGTATTTCAGGTTTTATCTGCTTACCTGAGTATCTTATAAATAGAAAGTCCAAGTCCTTTTGATTTCCTAAACATCATGCACTGTTAGTTGTACATTTTATTGTGGTCACGGTTCATTTCACAGCTGTATGCTACTGATGGGTTCGCAATGCTGTGTCCTTCTCCAGTACGCCCTTGAAAATGGCTTGTCTTTCTTTGTGCAAGCAAATGTTTGATGATGTGATGGTAGAGAGAATTGAGAGATATGGAGAATGAGATTAATCAGATTATGATTTGAATGAAGATATTTGAGAATTTTCTAAAACATTCCACACATTTTTGCAGCATATATATATATGCGTATAGTGCACTCTATAGTTGTAAAAACAATCCAAAAAACAAAGTATACAACGATCTGACTTACAAGGTTGATTTACATTTTGAGCCACAAATACAGCAGCATCAATAGACGTGACTGGATATCATGTATATATGTCTTTCATTTTCTAGCACATATATTTTTTCTTGACAATAACTCAATGTTGTTATAAATTGTTTCCATATAGACTTCAACAGAATGTCCCAGAATGAGTGCCTGGAGCGGGGCAGTCGACAGGGACAACGGCGAAAACACCATCGCTATAGTGGGCCAGACCACTTCTACAACAATAGCAGGTTGGTCAGGGTTGCAGTTTAAAATAATTTCAAATGTGAATGATTAATTGAAACAGGTTTTTTCTTTGTTCTTTCTGTCTATCTAATGCTGTGTAAACTTTGTTTCTTTCTCAGAGCTCATCTTTTCCAGCATTATGATGGACTGAACGCCTCTAGGTTCTTGTCAGGGCCTGTCCAGTCTGAAGGGAGGCAGCATGACTGCAGACCACTGCTGGATGAACTTGCACTCGAGCACATGACTCAGGACTGCACCTTACTCAAAAATCAGCTGCTCAGACTCAAGACATTACTACAGGTTGGAGCAACATTTGCAGAATTATGGAAAATTGTTGAAAAAAGTATTAGATTGTTATTATAATTATTATTACTATTATTAGTGTTAGCTCCAGATTATAAACTTGTTTAAAAGATACACATTAACAAGTTCAATATCTCTTATATCGTTTTATTTAACTTCTGTTGCTGTTGTTTCACTCTATGATCTTGCAGTTAAGAAGCAGATCTTAACTACATAATGTTTACTGTCAGGATTTCCCATATAAGCTGCTGATTTGTGAGAGATATGGCACACATTTCTGGCAAAGTTCATGTAGGCTGTAAGACATAATGTTTGTTATACTTAACATATTAAAGAAAGGAGAATATTAACTAAATTAGTAGGGTGACATGAAGTCGTTGACTAGTTCACATAAAAGGACCAGTTGGTGAGCACTTTTATATTTGAAGTGTTGAGCATTTGTGCTTCTCTGCAGTACATTTGGGCTTGCATCTTTGCTTTGACTGTATGTGTGAGTGTGTTTGTGAAGCAGATAATTTGACAGATGCTGCTTTGTCAGTCAGGCAAATTCGGTTAGAGATGAAAAAAAGATAGGATGACTTGGTGAAGAGAAATAAAAGATATCAGCTTATGAAAATGTGCATATAGATATATGACAAACTCATAAAACTTGCCCTCTACGGAATCATAGTCCAATCTACCGAGTTAAAGATATGCGCAGATATAAGCCCCTCAACTGCACACTCCATAAAACATTTTATTGAATGTCCTGCCTATATTTAGCCGCTGTAGGTTGGATATTGATGTTTGCGTTTGCATCTGAATCAAATGACTCCTTTAGATATGTTAAGCATGTTCCCTGCAGTTAGGCAAACACTGTAGGCCTCAAAGCATGGAAAATACATTTTGACTCGTGTCTAACTCTTGTGGGTTTTTTTTCCTTTAAAATGATGATCTTTCAAAATGTTGTATGAATCTTTGTTTGCTGAATCTTCATTGCTGTTAAACTCACATGAACACTTGCCATCAAACTTAAATGAGTAACAGAACGAATATTGTGTTAAAAAAGTGAGAATGATAAAAATGGATCATTTTTGTTACTTCTGGCAACATAAACTACAATTTCTAGCCTTTATTTGGCATTTTTTAAATAATTTTTTTAAATAAACTTTTTTTTACTTGACAACTTGATAACAACCGAAGACTATAATTGAAGAATGCAAAATATGAAACATGTTTTCTAATGGGGGGAAAAAGATACTCAAGATGCTGCACTTATTTAAGTACACTAAAGTGGGGACAGTTTTTGGATGCAGTTAAATAAACATATCGATGTTCAATGATGTACTGTGCCTCTGGTATCTAACGCCTTGCTGCTCACTGTTCAGGGTCAGTGCAGTATTTGTGTAAAAGAGTAAAATTCTTTCACCGAAGTGAAATACTGCTCTTGAGGCATGCCTAAGGCAATTGATTCTGCTTACTGACTACTCTGCATCTCTGTGCGTTTGTGTTTTGTTTGTTTCCAGCTTGAGGAAACAGACTCTTCAGCAGATGTTTCTGTAGAGACTGAAGAAAATACCACGGCAACACAAGTAAGAGACTTTACCTCAGGTTATATGTGATGTTGTTTTTCAATATATATTGCATATCTGTGTACATATGTATATAATATATGAATGCTTGTGTGTGATTTCAGGTGAATGTCCTGATTAAAGAAGTGCAGACGCTTAAAGAAGAGCTGAGGAGCAGAGATAACATCATTGCACAGCTCACATCACAGTGTCAACAGTTAAGACAACAGCATCTGCGAGAACAAATGGTAAGTTTCTGCAAACTGTTGAAAAGTCTATTAAAGGATTCTATAGTTTAGTGCATTGGACTCCAAAGTTATACCATTACTATTCCTACATGTAGGACATGTTTTTTTCTAAAGAGAAAAAAACAAACAACCAAACAACAATATTGAAAAAGACAGAATGCAATGATTTACAAATCTTTAAAAAGTGCACAAAGACAACCTTTCTGATGTAAAGTGAAATAACACTTTACATCAGAATAAATACAGATGAAAGGAGTTCTTCATTTTTGTGTGGGCAAATAGTTCAGCCAATGAAAAATATCATATCCCAATTTTAAATTATCTAAAATTATAAACTTCCACACAAAGGGATCACTTTTGATAAAAGAATAGTAAAAATAACTATTAAAAAATCCTTTTTGTAGCTTTTCAAACAACAGCCCAGAATTGTTGGGCTGTTGTTTGTTGTCGGCAGACAACAGGCTGAAAATAAGTTGACAGCTATGTTAGGGTGACATTTCATCATTGCAACATCCACAGACACAGACTTAAGGCAAAAAACAACTGCAAGAAACAAAACTTGCTGTCCATGGTTTCTGCACTGTTGCACATGAAAGGAGTTACTTCTGTATCTGTCAGATTATTTGTTTCACAGAGGGCTGATTTTATTTAATCAGGGCTATGTTGTGGGTGCAGAACTGGCTTACCCCAAGTCCAGATTTGTCATCCACTAAAATCATATAATACAGAATGAAAAACGTATACAAGCCAAGACATTTTCACGAAAACTTTTTTCTTTTTTTTCCAAGTTTCCTAAATGTAAAAAAGATAAATAGATAATTAATGGATGTGAGTGAGCTTCAAAGTAACTGGCTTACCTTTTCCCCAAATTGCTTGAAACTAATGTCAAGCATTACACTGAAATTAAGTATGGATTAAAAATATAACCACAGAAAAGCCTCAGTTTCAACATCTGATATTATGATCTGTTTGGACCTGTTTTATATGATTTATTAATCATTGAAAGTTTTGTAGTATATTGATAGCTTTTGTAATATTTCCTGAGCAAGTAGCTCAGCTGTAGGGTTCATATGATCTGTGTAACAATGCAAATAAAGACATCATTGCTGATACATTCTTCATTAAGTATTTATGGCGTCTCAAAATAGTTTTGATTATGCTACTCTCTCTGTTGATGGAAACAAAATAATTAAAACCCAGCCACTGAATGACAGCAACATGCTGAATATCAATACAGACCCATTTGTTGTTGTATTCCTGTAGCTTTTCTTCTGACGCTTCACCTCCTTCACATAAGTTCTTTTTGCAGATCTGAGACAGATAATCACATCTGCTACTGCCTTCCATTATGTGCCTTTTACAGCCATTCCACATTTATTAGATCTTACCAAAAGATCTTATGAAAGACAAACATTGCATGATAATTGCATGCCATGTGACAGACTGGAAATTTATGCATGGGACAACTGTTTGGCTTCCTAATGGTAAGAGAAGAAGAGCTGTAATACTGTTCATTGTGTCTGATGGGATCATGCTTTACTCCCACATGCACTCCCATGTTCTCCCTGCCTACCAACAATGTCTGTTCTGTTCCATTTTGACTGGCTCCGCCTCCACTTTTCCCTTGTTAGCCAAAGAAATAGGATGTCTTGCTGACATTATTCAAATCCCTGCCATATTGAGAAATACCAAAATGTCAAAGCAAGGCCTTTCCACCAGCTTAGCTGCCGCATACTTTCTGTCCAATTAGAATTAACACCCACCCACACCAGATTCTTCACTCAGCACAATATTGTTACACCCTTACACCCAACAAGCAAGGGCAGTAAGCCAGGACATATTCTCAGATCTGTGGTTGACTTTAATGAGTGTAGAGGCTGGGAAAGTGTTAGGGAAAGTGGGAAGAAAAAAACTCAGACCTTTGATTATTTAATCTGATTGCGATCTAGATCATCCTTTAAAATGTAGTGCTAGAATAAGTCAAAAGATGTTCTATGTGCTGCTGCTCTGATATCCTTGAATTACAGGACAAAGAACAATGGGGGTTAAAGATCTAGAGTTAAAGATACCAAACCTGTTTGTCCCTGAAATAGTTTTTTAGGATTATATTAAAGTTTTTTTTTAAGTGAATCAAACAGTGGGAAGTAAAAGGCCAAACAGTAAAAAGGAGAGAAAACTGGAAATGAAGAAAACTAAAAACTTAAATCTTAGCCTTACTTGCCAGAAGCCGTTTCGGATGTTGCCTCCACCACTCTCTGCTCAGACTGTTGATGTTTTTTCTCCTCTTGTTTGAGCTGTAGTGAAATTTTCATCAAGGCTGGAAAATTTTTTTCTCTCCTTCCGTATTAATGTGTTTGCATTTTCATGGGGGTTTTTTTGTGTGTAAGCGAGAAAGTGAGAAATTGATAATGTGGTGAGATCGTCAAAGACAACAAGCTGCATTGGTTGTTTAGTTTCTCCTTCCTAACCAGAACATTTTATTTTTAAACAAGTCATTGTCTTATGACAAGATAAAAATTCTGAATATATGGATTTTTGTCTGTCGAAATGTTTTGAAACTTTACCTTGTTTCCCTCCCTAGCCCCACCAAGGGCGACAGGTCAGGTGTCAGTGCCAACACCAGAGGGCTTCGTCTTCATTGAGACAGAGTGAGAGGCAGACGGACAAACGGACACAGCACCACTATGACAAGGCAACCCAGACATACTGGAGACCACCGAGCCATGCTGTGAGTCCAGATATTATTCATTTCAGTTTCGTCTTAATTCATACACTTCATCTTTACTACAAAAAGAAAAAAACAACCCTGGGGACTTTACAAAGAAGCATTACCAACAATTTTCTTTGAGCAAGTCTGTGACAAAAAGTCTTATTTTTTTCTTTTCTGTTGATTAATAAAAATAAATAAATAAAAAGATTCAACTGGTGCAGTCGTCATTTCCAAGGGATGACACTGCTAGCTGACTGTGAGTATACAATGTGTCCATCAGCCAAGCTCTTTTCCAGTTGTCCACAACTGGAAAGACCCCAGAGGGTTAAATGGCTCTAGCATGTCCTCGCCATGGAATACAGTTTATTAGACCACCAGTGTCCTTGTCACGGCATCTTCCACTCTTAATGATTGCGGAGGCTGGTGGTGATGTTGGAGTGATGGAAAAAGAGGGAGAGATTCACCGGAGAAATGAAGTAGACGGAGGGAGAGAAAGGTGGAAAATTGATAGATCTGTGTTCCATGTTGGCCGTATCATGGCACAATAGCATGCAGTGTGGCAGCAAGGTATTGATTTCAAAGCTAGAGTGCCGCAAGCACTGTGCCTAGTAAACACTCTCCTAATTGGCCTGCCCCTTGGCTAAAAGTGCGAAAGTCACACACAAAGCAGGCATACATAAGTATTATAAAGAGAAAATAAATGAATAAAACAAAATGAACATCCGCAGTTAGTAAACATATACTGCTCAAGTAAATGAAAGGAAACACTTAAAAAACACATCTTAGATCTTGATGAACTAAATATTCCAGTTGAAAAGCTTTAATCATTATATAGTGGATTATGGTGAGAACCAAATAACATGAGAATGATGAATGGAAATGAAGATCATTAACCCATGGTGGATTCATAATTATATAATAAAAGTGAAAAAATCAGATCATAGGCTGACCTACATGCTGTGGAAATTTCTCAAGATGTGTGTGGCCTCCATGTGCCATGTTCCTAAGGGATCTCCTCCCAGACCCGGATCAGGGCCTCAGTCAACCCCTGTACAGTCTGTGGTGCAACATGGATGGAACGAGATGTGATGTCCCAGAGGTGCTGGACTTGACCAGGTCTGGTGAATGTGCATGGTCTGCCTTTGGGTCTGAAGATCTCATCCCAGTACCCAGTGAGCACTAGTGAACATGGGGGCCCTCATACCACCCTCATGAAGTCTGTTTCTGACAGCTTGAGCAGACAGATGGATTTTACAGGCCTGCTGAAAGTCATTTTGTACAGCTCCAGTAGTGCTTCTCCTGTATCTCCTTGCACAAAGGAGCAGATAGTGATCCTCCTGCTGGATTGTTGTCCTCCAGTGGCCCCCTCCACATCTCCTGGTATCTCCCCCATGCTGTAGACACTGTGCTGGGAGACACAGCAACCTTTCAATGTGCCATCCCGGATGAGCTGCACTATCTGAGCAACACGTCTCATGTTAAATCTAGTGGTGAGACTTGCAAAATGGAAATGTGACCAAAACCCGCCAGAAAGGATGCAGATGAGAAATTAGTGTGTGGCCAACACTTGCAGGACCACCGCTCTGTAGTGATTGCTTTGCTAATTGCTTCTCATTCCCTACTGTTGCCAATTGCATTTGTACAACAGCAGGTATAATTGATTGACAATTAGAGTTATTACCTGGACAGATGATATATTCCAGCAGTGTGAGTGACTTTGAGTTACACAATGTTGATTATGTGCTCCCATTATGTATTTTGAGAAGTGTATATTTCAGTGTATTACATATAGACAGACAGCAGGTGGAAAATGAAGGAAAAAAGAAGCAAGTTTACCAACTGAATTAGATTGCTGCTTGCCACAAGAACATATGGTTTAACAGTTGCTATGGTAACTATCAAAGTAGACCTATACTGGATGGGAAATCATCTCTATGGTGTGAATGTCTATCTTTGACTTGTTGTATCTGATGCATAATGGCCCACTAAAACACAAAACACATCAAGATTGCTTCCCAGCTCTGCCTCTGTTCTTCATTCTACTGTTTTTAGATATTCCTTTGTTTCTCTCCCTCGTCCACTGTTTTCTCCTTTAATCTACGACACTGTGTCATCAGCAGAGTGCAGACCATTTCCTTTGCAAACAACCAAAAGAAAGATGTTTCTTTTGTCAGACTTTATTATTCAAGGTTTTATTTCAGATCTTGTTGTTGTTTCAGCTTCTGCAACAAACTTTGGCTTTGGTGTTCCTCTGCAATTGATCTAAAAAAATTGTGTCATTTTTTAAGCCTACTGTTTCTATCACAGCTTTAAAAACAAATATTATTTCCACTCTCACATTAATCTTGTATGGCTTGCTTATTTTATGTATAAATTTATGATATGGTGTCATAATTCCCTTTGGTTTTGAGTTTCTTTTCTTCTAACACTAAAAGCACTTCTGTGTTGAATCAATGGAGTAACTGTTGCCCTCTGAAAATATTTCTGAATGGTACGGTGAAAGAATGAGCCAAGATTAATGTGGATGTCAGAGGCCAATAGCTAATCTTTTTATAGCATTAGTTATATTGTATGTTTGTCTTATCAGTAGGTGTGAGGTTAAAATGTACACTGGTCCGTGTAGAGTCCCATGCCATGTCCTGTCAACGAATTAAAAATGGATTTCTTAGACTTCTTACTGTGCTTTGAACTCACACTGAGCATACAACAAAAGAATAAGCTCATGGCCTGTAACTCTTGGACATGGCTTATTAGGAGCATTTACTTCACAGTGTAAAGAGTCTTTGCACAGTCAGTACTTTCTGTATAACAGCCATTCATTCCCAATATTTTTTTCTCAGTATGTAAAAGGTTGTGAGTGGTTGCCCTAAGGGCTGCTGTAACCCATCTCTTAACTTTTTCGCAGTCTGTAGGAAGAATTTGGCAACATATCTTAACCTACTGCTTTTGGCAGCAGCATCTGCAGCTTCTCATTTTTAATCTCCTCGCAGTCCAATTTTGAGTCCAGCAGCATGCTCACGATAAAACTCTCCAATAAGAAGGAATGAGCATGTCTGTTAATGCACAAAATAAACAGAATATTGGTCATGCTTGTCACAGCTACTTATATTCCGGATGTCACATTTAAACCTTCTTAAAGTTGCTTTTACGAAAATAATCAGAGTGAAGAGCTCCCTGAAGCGGCAGGTTTTTTTTTACCTCCTTTCTGTTTTTGAGTTAATAAAATCTGAGCGGTATGAGTTTTATAAGATTCAACTCTACAGAAAACCATACAGCTTTGTGTTTGCTTGTGATTTACTGTGTGTGTGATTGTGAGAGTAGTATGCATCCCTTGTGCTGGAGTGCAGAGCACACCCGGTGAGTGTGACTGAACAATGAGTTCATCCGACTGAGGACTAGGGAGCCGACCTTCCTAATAACCCAGATAAACAAACATGCAGATGAGCAGCCGCAGTGAAACAATGGCAACGCAATAAGCAGCGTTACATCATTGGCAGACAGAGAGGATAATTACAGCTTCACTCCTACTCCCTCTCTGCCTCTTTAACATCCTCTTCTTCATCTTTTTTTCCTCTCCTCTCACAGCTTCCTTCATGCCTTTTTTATCGCTCCCGCTCTCTCTTTTGGTTTTGTTCTCGGTTGCTTCAGTGATTTCTCCCTTTCCTCGTGTTTATGTTCCTGTCAGTCTGCTGGAGATTGCTACTCTTCTCAACCTCTTACCTCCTTTGTAATTTGATCAATCTGCTGTCACTGGGAGTGAAAGGACAGGGAAGAGCGATGAAGAGTGTTTACTGCAGGTTGAAACTGTCCCCCCTCCCAGATCTTGACACTATCTCTCCACCCACATTCTCTTGGTCTGCTCCCAGACAACCCTTCACAAATGCACTCTCATTTATACGCATTTTGTCTTGGACAGGTTAGGATTTAATTGCCAAAGTCAGTGGAGTGAGTCATTGTGGCCAGACTTGCGCATTAGTTTTAGCCTGCTACATATGGCAATACGGCTACATAAGCAGGGAGAGGGAAGCTGTTCTCGGGACACGACAGGGACTTCTAAATAGTATTATTTAAGAAAAAGAAGGTATGATTATAACAAATAATTTGACTTTTAAACTTTTCCATTTGGCAAGTCCCACCATCTGCTGCAGCAACAGAATATGTATACTATCTGAAAGTTCCAATCAATTCAATTCAATTCAATGCAAGTGTGTGAAAACATACTTTGAACCATGAATACTGATGTGGTTGTTGTTTCTGATGAGAGAAATTAGATTTCACACATGCACACATTATTTTTCCATCTCTTTTCAGATCTCCAGACAAATTAGATTTTTAAAGCCATTATTAAGCACCTATTATTGAGTCTTTTCACAAATTGGCAAATGACACATCCAGAAATAAATGTTTCCTGTGAAATCAATTTGATTACCTTCATGACGCTGGTCTCATCTGAATGATAACCTTTTTTCAGCCCAGTGTCCAAACTGTTCAAAACAATTTGGCCAAGAGGGAGATTGTAATGAAAGGTTTTCATGTTCTGCCCTGAATCCACTTGTGTTTGAATAATATGACAAATAAATCTATGTAACTGTGGTGTTGGTCTTGAAATGCTCTAAATTATAAGACTCAGCAAAAATGTTACTTTATTTTCATGTTGAAGTCTTTGTTCGCTGCACCACTTAGCTGAGAGTGCTTGGCAATCTTTCGCTTCATCCAGAGCTCTAGTTAGAAGATGTAATGTTTGCTAAAGCACCCCTTCATTGCCAGGTAAATAGTTAATCTTCTCTGCAGTCGTCCAGCCAATGAGCGGGAGTCAAGAGGGCAGCAGTAAGGATGAAAACCTTATTTTCATTTATTGGTAAGAACTTAGACAGATTCATTGCTACCAGGCACTTCGAACCCAGGAGTCTGGGCTGTTGGGTGAGAACTACAAGCCGTTTTCATGCAGTTGATAGATAGAGAATATGTGGAATGACTTTAATAGTTTCGAACTTTCTGCCTCACTGCCCTTGTGACGCTCTGTCAAGCCTTGATTGGGCGTATAGTTACAGCATTGGAAATGTAGAAATTCTGACAGGCAAGGCCACTCTGCAGAGTTGTTCACAAGCTCTGCAACCTAGACTTTAGTTCTTATTGCCTCTTCCTCTCTGCAAATGAAGCCTCAGTAGGAGGCTTATGCCAAGACCGCCTGCTGAAGAAATTGTTGGTGTTCAAGGAAGGACATGGACAAAAGCAGATCAGAAAAACTCATTCCTCCCCCCAGAGCAGTCTCACTGGGAGGCCCTGAAATAGACTTGGCTTCACCTGCTACGAAGTCAGGACCTTCCTCTTCTCATCTTTACTTTCTTTCTCTATCTCTAATAGACTTTGTTCCTCTCTTTTCTGTATTAGAGGCATGTTAGAGAGGTGGTCGTCTCTACAGGTGACATAGAAGTAGCGTTAGCAAACGTTTCAGTCAGCCCGTTTAGAAGATTTTGTTCCCTCAGTAAAAGCTTGGTAGCTTGATTGCTTAACCTCAAGTTAAACCTTTTCTGAGGGGAAGATTTTATTCTTTCATGCATGCAGTTACAACTCTGTAACATAACATATAAGATGAGGAAAGAGTTTGTAATGAAATGTGAAAAAAGAGTGAAACTGTCAGCACATACATTTTAATACCCTTTGCAATTAAACACTTTTACGGTTTCAGAACTTTGTTTGTGAGTCTGCTAGAAAGGTTTTGCTTACCTTCTATTGAAAAAAAAAGAAAAAAACACTAAATGTGCAGTGAAGCAGCACCTTGCCACCCTCTATTTGAGGTGTTCCATTTTACTTTTAGTCTCTTTAAGGCTATTTTCTCTAAAGACCCAGTTTGCTCTGACTGGTACCAAAATGTGGACTGAAAGGCAGATTCTCTTCAGTGAATTTGAATGCGTCTCTGGCTGACTGTGGCCAATGTTACAGGCCAACTCACAATGGGAACTGATCTTGCAGGAACACTGACCTTTGAAAAACTTTTGAAGATAATTTCCTTCTTCCATTTTTCTCCATCTCTTCATTACCTGGAGGGTGAAAACAAATTCGCCCCCAAAGAGAAAAAAACATGACCTTCAAGTGCATTAGATCTTTTGCTAGTATCAGTCCAGTAACTCTTACAGTAGAACAGCTTTCCTGCTTAAGATGAAAACTGAAATATTAGGCACCTACATGTATAGAAGTTGTCAGAGAGAGACAAAAAAAAAGGCATTACATCCCATTTAGGAGAGATAATTGTGGTAAATGGGATGTTATGTGTGCCAGCAGTCTCGACTTTTTCCAGGCAGAGTTGTGTCATCAGAGAGGAAGTTTTCAGACAGTACAGCTGGGAAAAAAAGCATCTTTTGTGATTGAACTGTTTTGACTGCAGCCGCCTTCCTGGCCGCAAGGTGTAAAATGTCATACGATATGTAATGTTCTCCACTGCCAGTAAAAGTCAGACAGTATTTGAAATCAGCATGCATTGCTTCGACACCATCATGCATCAAGTTAGTGTTAGACCTGGAGTTGAGTCAAATAATCTGTTTTGCTTATAAAGTTTCTTAACTGTGTGAGATGACCCATGAGTTTCTAAACGGCAGGGGCGATACAGTCAGGTCTAATTCTCTAAATACTGAGTGAACTAAACTTATTAAGCATAGAAAACACTAAACCATGAAAGACGAAGAGACCAGTCTGTCCTACAAGTCCTTGAGATCAAAATATTCACATTTTTTGCTTTATTTTCATGAAGTTGTACTGAGATTCATGAATGTTTTGGTCAGGCAGATGAGTGTGAGCTGTGGAGCCTCTGATCTATTTTTTGCCTTTTTGGTTTTCCCATTACCTTTCAAAATGACTGTCTGAAAATAAAGGAATACTCAGAATCTCATTATACTAACAGAGTCTGTGTAGTACTCTACAGTGCCTCCATGCAACGGTATGACACTCCATTAGAGAAAGTTTTAATGCATATTTGTTGAATAGTTTTTGAAGGTCTATAGTTTCACCACTGCAGACTCACAACTTTGTCTGGTCAGATTTTTATCGCTGATTTCTTTGTGAATTTCTCCTACCATCTGTCCTCATGGTTTTCTTCACCAGAGGCAAAGAAAAGTGCACCGGAAAAGACTACTTTTAGTTTCATTCAACCTTACTGCAGGACTACAAATCTGGTGTTTCAGGAAGTTCAGACACAGTGTGTTCTGTTGCAGAGAAAAAATCCTCCCTTTGCTGTGAACTTTGCACACCGTTTGCATACATAAACTGCCTTAAAAGACATGAAGAGGCATTATACATCTTTAAACAGGCCACGTATCTTGTCTCAGTCTCAGTGTCTCACATCTACTGCATTTCTTTTTACATTGGACATTGGTCCTTTAAAGAAGAATGCCATAAAACTTGGAGATGATGTCAGAGTATTTTATCCAGTGTACACCTTGTTTGATATTATACTTTTTCTTCAGAGTCGTCAGCAGATCTATATGTGACACTTATGTGGGATCCTTTTCAAGTTAAAAGCTACAAGGGAAATGGAAGACATCATTTAAATATCAAGAGTTTCATTTTGACTGTCTGGTTTATAGTCAGGCCGAGATTTAATTGCAAGAAAATCTCTGAAATAATGAGTTTAACATTTCCCTGACACATCAGTCCCTCCATGCCAGCATGTGTCGTTGTGTGTGCTTGCTAATTGGGCTGTTTGTACTCTAACAAAGCATTTATGGCTTGAGTGTTACTTCCATGTGGGCATGATTTTCTGTGTGAGCGTGTGTTCTGGTACGTCATGCCTTTTGTCCTTTGTATTTTTTCTTTGCGTAGGGTGTGCTGCCCACCCCCTTGCTGTCCCCTTGGCAGGCACAGCACCAAGGCTTGATACGTACCAGCATGCCCCAGCGCAGACAGAGTGAGTCACTAACATCCTTTGCAGCCTCTCTATCATTCTATAACGCTCTGTATCCGTGAAAAGTTAAAATGCATTTCAAGCTGACACTCTCTAATATACTGAAATATCTCATTTTAGGTATGAGGAGTATTTTGTCTTTTGTTTCCCCTTTCTGTGCACGTAAAGGACCGTTTGTGTTGTATATCTACCTTTTTTTAAATTATTTTTTACAAGATTAGTAACAGGTTTCATTGATCATTTCTGTAAATAATCAACTCTTTGTCTCTTGATACTAATATTGTGGCTTTGTTGATTTATTAGTTTTATTCAATCAGGAATTGAGCTTGAGGAATGTAACTTTTTTGCCTTACATAAACTTTCTGATTTCTCTGTTTCTGCTCATCATTGTAAGAGCTCTCACTTCTGTATATATTCATAGCAGGATACTTTGATGTAATTTACAGCAGGCATACTATCAGACTGTAATGGCCTTTAATTATACACCAGGCTCCCGTCAGACAGGGCATGTGCCCTTTTAAAAAAAAGAAAAAAAAAAAGAATACATGTTTTGCTTTTTTTTTAATATAAAAGTGAAATTGCAGACTGAACAGTCTGACTTCATTGAGAAAGACAGAGCTGCAGAACCAGTGACAGTACAGTCGCAGCAACCTTGCCTATTTTAGTGGTTCCCACAACAAAGCTCTTGTAATATGCTGTGCTGACGAAGTGGCAAGTGGGTGAGGCAGGTAAAGAAAGTGACAGTGGATGAATAGTCTTCACATCCGCGAGACTGAGAAGCACAAAGTAAAGATAGAAACAGAGAAAAGAACCCACACTGTGTTCCTTTGATTGATATTGCTCAGGATCAGCTTTGTATTGATACAATGAGAAAAAAAACTGCAGCACAAGTATATTTTTTTCGTTGTGTTTCAACTCATTTCAATATCAAATGATCTCTATTTTGGCAAACATGCAAACCTTTATCAGAGGTGCGTTTTGCAGCCAGTCTTATTACACTTTATACTGAGTATTGTTAAGAATAGGAGAGGAAAAAAAAACTTTCTCACAGCTGAATGAAAAAGAGTTGGAGGGAAGCAGCAGGTGCACTGAAACTTGCTAACACAGTATGCTGTCATATTTCAAATATAAGATGAAAAATCAGCCAAAAGAAAAACAGATACACTTTCATTTAACTGAATAATCCACTGATGCTCTGACCCCAACTGGGAACCTTGGCAGTAAACAAGCCGTCATTATGCCTGTGAAAAAGGTCTTCAGAATAGAAAATGGAGACACTATGAGAATGACTGGAGGTTTTAATAATTATATTCCACATTTAAATGGTTTGTTAGTTGAACTAATATGTGACCTTTCTTTGCAAGCACAGGCTTTGCCGTCCTCCTAACACACTGTCTTTCCAAAGTCTAAATTTGAATAAATCTTCATTTTCTCTTCTCTACATTTGCCTCCTCACACGTATGCCTTTGGCAAGGAGTGGAGCACCTAGTGCAGTACTTCACTGATACAGCGTGGTACAGTAACCCTTTATTTAACATGAAATGGACTTGCTGCCCCTTCAGAACTGCTCGCTTGGCTTTGGTCTGGCAGCCTGTGTCAGATCAGGAGCTTGCCCTTCTGCACACATTTGCATGATTTGCTTTTGGTTTTCTGTTTGGACTCTGCGTTTCTTCTTGGGGCTTTGGTCTGTTCTTCTCGGTGGATCACAGTTTTGGATGAGATTGTTTTCAGTTGGTATATTAATTCTTTTCAAGCCATCTTTTTTGTTTTCTTCTTTCAGTTTTAAATCAGTGTCATTCGTTCATTCCATCATATCACATTAAGTTTATACGACCTCTTGTGCATGCCTTGGAAGATCCCTCTGTGTGAAAGAGTTTTGTATTTCATTCATTCCACAGATGCTTTACCATTCCAGGTATATCAAAAGAATGACATTACAAATTACTATTATACTGGAAGTGGAACACATCCTTTCTGGAGCACTTACCCTCATTTCAACTCCTTTATCTGAAGCAGTAAACCAAGCCTCAGACAAATGTCACACTCTTAATCTCCACCGCTTATATCCGAACAGTCAGCCATAACAAATGATATTTTAAGTGTAATCTAGTCTTTAAATCACACACCACTATACTAAAAATCTCATTTACTCGCGTTGTAATCACAGCGTCTTCCATCAAACATCATATCAGTTCGTTTGTTCAGGTTTTGTTTTCTAGTCACAAACCATTTCTCATAGTGAGAAGCAGGAGGTGAGATTGATCACAGTGAGCTGTGACATCTTTCAGGTGCAAGTAATTGGCATGTTGGTGAATTTATATCAGCTTGATAGTAATCATTTATAACTTAGATATTTACTCCATGACTGCGGCGAAGAGCTTAGTGTGATTGCTGCAAATTATGAGTATCTGTAGCAGACAGCTGTAGATGCTAATTATTATTGGCTGCAACACTTTAGACATGTCATGTCGCTTCACTGCCTGGTTTCCTGAAGCTATGGGCAGTTAAATATACTGCAGCGTGCACTCATTACAAACCTCACAATTAAAAGTGCCACATTAATAACACATTTAACTTAATAGACATTTCAGTTTGTATTTCCCATCCACTCCACCATCTAAACTGAAAAATAGCACAAATTCTGACCTTATAATGACATCACCTATAATTTGTATGTTTCACATTGTGGGAGTAAGTGGGGAGTTCTCCCACTCTGACCCCAAATCGTGACAGGAATGAGGTATTAACAGCCTGACAAAGTGGCAGAACAAGTGCTACTGTAAAATTGAACGCAAGCATTCGTTCACAGTAGTCTTTAGATTTTGAACTTTAAAGTATAAACTGTGACGAAGAAGGGCAGGAGGTGGTGGTCGCACCGTGGCAGGGGACCAGGAGATGGAGCTGTGGCGCCGGACATCTACTCGCTCCATAAATGACCGGTGGTAGAAATAGACACAGCAATCTGGCCAGAACAGCTATATATTCTCATCCTTTCAGATCTGTTCACTTCCCACTCACACAGTATGTTTTAGCCACAACTGAGTTCAGGCTCATTAGTAGCTCTAGATGGTTTCAGGTGGATTTAGTTCTGTAGGTTCTGCTTGAAGGACAGAAATTCCTAACAAATATTGTTTTAATTTTGATAATAATTTCTTACAGTTACAATTCAAAATAGATAGTTAAGTTGAAAAATATCACAAAACATTTTTATAGATGTTGTGGTAAGCTGCTGAGAAAATAAACCAATTTAAAGGGGCAAACATCCACATGTATAAGGAGTATGTATTTACTTTTTCTAAGTAGCCTGCTTTTACAGGCAGGTTGATAGATGTAATAATCACATCCTGTCTGGTGCTGTCATGTTTCTTTTTATCTGCAAACAATGTTGTTCTAAAAAGGTTAGAGTTATATTATTTCACTCGACACCGTCTTGTGAAAGCATTTCTTTTAAAGTTGCATGCAGATCAGTTTGCTTTCTCAAAGCTGAATCACCGTCAAAGTTAAGTGTTGCACTGGATAAGAGTTTCAGTCCAGCACACCAAATATCAAACCTTTTGAGAAATCACAGGTGATGGTGGTTTGTGAGGCATTAAAACTCTTAGTGGGAAACAACACTGCTATTGGATAAGATTGCCTTTTGTTTCAAATGCTGCGGGCCTCAGCTCATTGTCACAATACTTTGAAGTCCCACAACAGAAGTAGCGGGGAAAAAAACTCCCAAACTTAAGCAGATTCCAGATATTAACATGGCAAGTTTGCTTTTTTCTTGTTTCAAGAGATTCCTTTACCGTATATCTTTGCTTCTCTCATAGTGGCAGCTGATTAGTGAATGTCATTGGAAACAGGTTGTGATATCAAAGAATTAATGAATACATGTAAAAAAAAAAAAATTATAGTAAAAAAAATCAAGAATTCTATATACACTTTTTAATTTTAAATTTTATTGATTGCTACAAATTATACAAAAGCCTGGATTCAATCTGGATCAAACACTACCTTTACACACAGTTCACAGATTTTTTGTTTTGATTTATTCATTAATTTTCCCCCTTTTTTCCCCCTGCAGCCTCAAATACTACAGCCTTTCAACCCCTGTCTCAGCGAGCACCCCCGCCAGGGAAGGGTTGTAAGAACTCCCCCCACCGAGGGCCGCAGTGAGGTCGCAAAGAGTAGATCAGAGGAAGCAACTCACGTAGCCGATGACCGTCCTCCTGAAGCTCTTGTGGCAGATGCGTTGGGGGCAGCGGGCTCTGACGAGCTGAGTCATCTGCCCAGCACCAACCTGCACGGCCCAGGTTCTGGCGCTCCACAGGGGATAACTGCCAGAGACGGTCCAGCATCAGCAGCTCAGTCTGCAGCACAGCCTGGGTGGAGAGCCCCTGCTGTGATGATGCGTAACTCTATCACTCCCAAATCTGCTGGTTCAACCTGCTTTCGCATGCTGCAGCCGCCTTGCCTTCATAAGCGCGTGTCTCTCCCTGCATCCAAGCCAGGGGGCACTGCTGGCTTTGCCTCTCTGAGGCTAGGCTGCTCCTCAGGGCCTCCAGCAAACCCGACCAAGCAGCTGCCACCTCCATCTAGAGGCCTTCCCTGCTTTAACACCGGACCCCAGCTGCATACTCCCAAACTGTGCCCTGCTTCGCTCCTTCAGCCTCTCAGAACATCAGAGCCTAAAAGAGATCTATGGTGCACCAAACCCAGCTCCCTGGAGGAGCCCACCCTGGGGTCAGTCAAGTTCATGAACTCTTTCAGTCGCTCAAGCCTCCCAAAGCCAAAGGTTCCCTAAGGAGTTAAAGATGCCATCAAAACTTAAAACTGGAATCACTTTGTCATCTTCATGCTCATAATGACAGTAGGATTGTTTTATCTATTGAGTGTCAAAGAAACAAGCTTGAGCTCAAAAACCCATTTGGACTATTGAGCGACTGCCCGTCACTGACTTTGGTATTCTGCTACTGTACTATGATGTTTCCAAATTGGCTGCCACAACTTGTACATATACTACAGTTTATAATTGATCGAAATGTAGTGTGTCACAGGAACTTAGCTTCTCAACAGCCCACAGTAAAATATGACAGCTTTCCGATTGAGGGGATTTTATGCATGACAAGTCCAGTTTATTAGCTTTGCACATGTACATGAATGCTGCAGACGGAAGAAAAGAGCGTTGCGACTCAAACTAGTTGGGTTTTTGTTTTCATTTGGAACGTCCAGCTGGCTAATGTCACATTTGAAAGTCTGAGGTTGCTCGTACTCAAAACAGCTTTGGCCTCGGACACACAGGTGCATTGTTTTTAAAGATGTTTTTTTTGTGACCTCTGTTGTGTGTATTGAGGGCTCAAGAGAAAATGGAAGCAAAAACAAAAGGTGGGAATGAAAAGGGCGGGAAAAACAGTAAAAGTGAAATGGCACTAACTCCGAAAGCAAATCTTCAAAGCACTCCGATGCCTCTCACTTTCAAAAGGAAAATAGGTGCATGTGTAAATGTGTGTGTCCAGGTGTGAATGTATGAAAGTAAGAAATATGGTTCTGAGGTAAACAGCTCTACACTTTAGATTCACACATTCTCATAGCCAAGGCCCCCACAGTGTTTACATTCAGAGTGGAGCTGCAAACCCTGCATGTATTAGCAAAAAGGGTCACTCACCTGTTAATATGATAGAACATATACAAGGAATAGGTCTCAGTTACCATGGAGATGTATTCAAATCCATATGCACACATTACAGAAACAAGCTGGGCCGACTACTTAACGATTACTCTGTGAATTTTGAGATAGAAAAAACTGAAGAGTAAAAGGAAGTATCATGAAAAAGGAAACATAAAAAAATAGGTGGGATTCATGTAATCCTCATTATAGACAAATAAAAAGGAACAAAATATATAATTTAAAGAAGATAATATATCAATTACTGAGTGTCTCAGTGGGTTTAGAAACCCACAAAATAATACAATTTATTTAATTTCTGTTCTTCAAAGATGACAAAGTGTGTCTCAACAAGCCCTGTTTGACATCTCCAGGGAACAATGCTGCTAATTATGGCAATGTGGAAAACAGATAAAACCAGTTTTAAGTGGATAAAAGGTGATTTCGGATTCTCCTATTCAGCAAACCTTTTTTCTGAGCAGCATAAATCTGCCCTTTAGATTTTGCGTGGGGCCGCTCCTCTTAGTCAGTCACCCTACTGTATCCCTGATGGTCAGTAGGAAGTTAGTGACATTTTGGCTGGGTTAACTGTCCCCATGAAATCAAATTTTTTATTATATTTGCTTATTGTTTTATTACACTCTTATACGATTAATATTTCTCTTTTAATTTTACTTAGTTTGAACTTGATTTATAGCAGCCAAAACTGCATCCTGCTAAACAGCAGCAAGAAATAAGTTTTGTTGGTGTTTTTAAGTTTATTTTTAGTCTGGAATTCATTGGGAAACGATTTATAAATGTTCATAGCAAGCCCTGCGCTTTGAGATGTATACTTTTTTTCCATATTTGTGTCTCACCAGAGCTTTTACAGTGTTGTTGGCGTCTCATCAGACCTCTGGAGCGGACCAATTAGAACGGACAGTGTATGTGAAGGAGTGTGCCTCCCTGTGTTTCTCTGCAAGAAACACGTCAATGTATTGAAGTAAATGGCACTCTGCTCTTTATTCATGGGGACTTTAAAGCCACAGACACTGAACCGCCTGTGTGAAGCAGCATCACAGGCACATACTGGGTAGTCTGTTAGTCTTGGGACATAAGACTCGAAAATGGATCACCTTTGTTCTCACTTAAAAGCTGCACAAATTAGGCTCTAACAAATGAGGATGAAAAAAACTATGGGGAAAAAACCCAGATTTACTTAAAATAGACAGAAACTGATAAATCACTGATGCATTACATTCAGGATATCATGATAGGATGGAATAAAATCAGACCATGAGAACACTGACAGCCACTGTAGTTTCACAGAAAAGAAAAGAAACAACTTATTTAAAAAAACATCTTAATAATCCACATTGTCTCCTTAAACTGATTTCCCCCCTAATCGCCCACACATGGAAACAGCTAACAAGGATTCATTAAACATATGAAGCTGCTATCTGGGGTAAATGTGTGTGCGTTTGCTTGTGTGTGCCTCCTCTCACTTTCTTGCTAGTCCCTTTGGAAGATCAAAGGTATTAGTGCTGTATGTTCAGGTAGGGAGCTTTTGGGGCATTAGTGGTGTCTCTGTGGGAGTTTGGGAGAATTGTGTTTATCTCTCCTTCATGTAGTTCTTTTGCAGTCAAACGCTCCTGAAATGTCCCCAAACGAAGAGCAGCAGCGTGTTAAAAAGACCTTCTGACAGCATCTCTGCTCTCCTCTGTCACGCCACATGACCGCTTGGTGTTCGCCTCTGGCTGTGTCCGGTCTGCTGCATCCAATAATGCACCCTATGTAGACAAAGCAGGACCGACAAACGCGCGCGCCGACTCACGCAAGCCGTATAGACACACGTGTACAAGAACTCTGACTAAATTTAAAGAGACGTGGAACTCAGCAGGAAGGCGCATCACTTCACCGTTTTCCCAGCTGTCACGCAGGCGCGCCGACGCACACGCGCCGACGCACACGCGCGCTCACAATCCTTCCAAACAGCGCATAAAAGTCTGATCGTGTTGCTTTGTTAGCTCTCACAAAACGAGTACACACCGATCCATCTGTCTGCTGCAGCTGGAGAGAGATGTGCATCTCTGCTTCACCCTGGAAATGAGTGGGAGCGCGTGCGTGCCGGTGAGTGCGGATTCACATGGCTGATAAAGCATGTTTACCTGTTGGATGGCTCAACATTGTGCCAAATCAGCCAAGCAGTCTATAACGCTGCTCAGCGAAGCCAAGAAAAACACATTTGTTTTAATGAAAACAGAAATAGAGACAGGAAGATGTACAGCAAGACGCAAGAAAATGGAGCTGGAGGGGGAGAATAAACGGAAAAAGTTATTAAAAGAATGAAAGTGGTAATGATTGAGATAAGTTGTCTGTGTCATGCTTCACTCTGTGTGAACGTTTGTCTATAAAATGTTGTGAAGAGGGAGACAGGATGGATAGAAAGCCTGTTTGCCTGCATCGGGGTCCGTAGAGCAGCCTGATCCCCTCAGCTGTGTCACGCGCTGCTCGGCTGTGCCAAACAGGAAATCATTGTTGCCCATTGTGTGTACATGCACGTCTCCAGACACCTATGGCTGCCAGTGTTCCCCTCATTGGAGAGTGAGTGTGTGTTTGAGGGTGAGATGTGTAAGCCAAGGCCAAAGGTAGAGCCGTGCCAGATAAACAGGTCAGTGTGATTCTGCTCTCCCTGTGCTGCATCCCTCCTCTCCAAATCAATGTCTTTGCTGCTTTCAGCAGTCAAGCTAATCAGTCCTGCTAGCTGTACTAGAACTGAACCATAGCAGCTCCGATCGATTCTAATGTGGGATGCGGTCTCACCAGATTTCTTTTTTGTAAAAACAGCAAAATATTTTGAGGCTGGATTGGACATAGGAGGAAAATTTTGCGCCCTTATTCTTACCATCAGTTTTTGCTGCCTTTTATCTGTGTTTAAAAGATTTTTCCTAGTCATACCACTATGCAGCGCTCTAACTGAGACCCATGAAAACCGGGAGAGAGGCATCCGCTTTTGTTTTTATTCTAAAGCCATTATGTTCTATAAATCATGTGTATCATAACAATGATGCATCCTGGAAATGAGTTGAATCAAACAATGATGGGTTAAAAAAAGCTGTTTTTAAGTAACCTCTTTTGAAGACAATTTTTAAGTAAAACACTAATGTTTACTCAACCGGCATGTTTCCACGCACCAACCTCAAGTTTACAGCGTTACCACATGAGCTCCTGTAACTGTAGCTATTCATACATCTTTAACAAATATGCAAGGTCACTGTACATAATCTTGTGTAACGGCTGCTCTTAGCTGTTAGAAGTGCTGTCTGCAGTATTCTATGCAATAATGTGTGAAGCAAAAAAAAAAAAAGGGATGGTTACACTGTCTTTTCAGCAACCTTTTGTGCAAACAAGGAGACAAATTAAGCTTTTAAAAATTTAAGTCTGAAGCACTTTAAATTGCATTAGTTGAGAATGGAGAATGAACATTAAACTTGATTTAGAGCAACTCAGAATTAATTTGAGTTTACAAAACCCTTTCTCATTTGTTTTTTGTTTTGTCTCTGTCATTTTTTTATGAAACAAGAAAATAACTGACAAGTTTGTTTTTGTTAAAGTTGCTTTGTCACCTTTTTGGCTCCTTAATATATCATCTGTATATGTATAATTTCCCACGATGGTTACCATAAAGTTTAAGTTAGAAGCAAGTTAATGTAGCAGCAGCACTGGCGAGAGGCCACAGATGAACACACCAGTTCTTATCCACAAATAAAACAAGCAATGCCTCATCCTCATGTTCTTTTCCTTGTTTTCACCATCTGCTGCTTATATTTCTGTGGAAATAAAGTATGATGGTAAAATAAAAATGGTTTTGCACAATGTTTTCATTTCCAATTGCATTGGTCTCTCTCTTTCTTACATTTCTATCAGTTCCTCTATGAACAAAAGGCAGCAGATGTTTTTGAGATTCATGCCAGTCAGAAAGTTGCAGGACCCTGGTTGTAATAACACAGCTACAGGGATGGCAGACTTACAATAAATAATGACACTGTCATTTATTGGAAACATGAGATGGAGTGTGAAACTAGGAGGGCGAGTCAGACTTCGATATGCCTATTTTTATATTGCTGACAGGTCAAATTAAACTAAGTAGCATGACTCATCTCTATCAGTTACAAAACATGCAGTCTCTTTACACCTTGCATTTAGTCCATTTAATAATCAAACGGTCCAGAGCAACACTGGAAAAGCCGGAGATGAAGCGCAGAAGTTTTTCACTTGAACTATTCTATCATGGGACCTGTCCAGGGTGTACCCCGCCTCTCGCCCGTTGACAGCTGGGATAGGCTCCAGCACACCCGCCACCCAATTGGATTAAGCGGTTCAGAAAATGGATGGATATTCTATCATGGACTAAAATGTATGTGGGCCATTTTCTCAGTTGTGATATAGTGTTGCACGTTGCCATTTGTAAGGGTTAAATTAATGAAGGATAAGGGAAAGGAGGAAATATATGGAGGGAAGTTTCATGTTACATATAAAGCATTTGTGAAACAGACTATAAGTGATCTTTTGGACACATTTGCATTATATCTCTGCTTGAGAAAGCTGTTCTTTTTTTTGTCTAGTCCAACATTGTAGCACACAGACAGATGGTCTGGCTGCTGCGTTGTGCCGAGCAAATTTGTTTTGCCAAGAGGAGCCTTTATATAAGAGGCCCCTCCTGATAATCATATTCTTTTTTATCATTATTTGATTTCATTTCATTATTTT
>JAVQJG010257970.1:0-17243 GCA_036024015.1 Craterocephalus amniculus | reverse complement strand
CAACCGGATTCACTTTGTATTTCATCAACTGACTTCCTGCCTGAACGATCCCATCTGCTCTAGCTTGACCAGGGGCGTGTTTGAAAGCGGGTGAGCGGTTTGTGTCTGTGCGGGAGGGGCTGCTCATTGTAATGTGACGTCACATTACAGTCAAACACGCATTGGCATGTTTTCTGGTGGCAATTCAAAAAAGGGGAAATACCGGAAAAGGAGACGATGACGCTGCCTGGCACTTTGTGTGTTTTCTCAACAGCAGGGAGACTCTGAACCAACATCATAAAAATGAAAATGATGATTTTGATTCTCTATCCCCTTTAACACCCCCGCGAAGGGTAACCACCAATACTGCAGGTTATTGTCCAGAATGAACGGGACTGGAGACCAGTCAATTTTATTAGCTCCTCAATTAATTAAAAAGGCATAAAACTTCACAAGAAGATATGGACTACTAACATGTATCCTCAAACTGGTTCCATTCGCCCACTAACAGGGCAGGTAAACTGAGTTACAGGACCTGCAATATAATACAAAAACCCATGCAAATGGTATTTTAACTACAAATCCACACAGACACAAAAAGTAACCAACTAAGGGCTATTTACACAGCAATTCACCTGCTCTCCCATAGCAGGAACCTCAGAATACTGTGTTCTATGTATTAGCTACAGTAAATGGGGAGAGGAAACAAAAAAACAGCGACAGTCTGCATTTAGCACCAATCTATTAAAATTAACATAATGAAAGTACATTTATCATAAGCAACCTGTAAGATGAAAATAGATTCAACTGCACATTGGTAACTTGTTTCCTTAGAAAATACAATGATACCTCTTTACGCTGGATTTTATACTTTAGAAGATGCTGTATTGTCACCATCCCACCTCAGTTGACAGGCATTACTCAATCACCGGTGTCAGGAGCTAAAATGATATTGACAAGTCACTAACAGAAACTGAAAACATGCAACAAGCAGTATAAAATCTGAGGTGAACATGTGTTACATACTGCAATCCCATTGTCCACATTAAATGCAGTTTAATGCTGGAGCAACAGCCATGTGCCTGCTCCAAACAATCTTGCTGCCACACCTGCTGCAGTCACAAACTGATCAACTCAGGAAGAGGAAGCTGGATAGCTATGTACACTTCCTCTCCTGCTGCAGGTCCTAAAGCCTACCCATTTATATGGAACGGTTGTGGTTTACACCACCAATCTACATCCCACTACATAAAGGATGCGGGTCCATGAGTAAAGCTAGTTTAATAAAACAAAATGTGCTGCTGAAGCAGGAAACATCAGGAATAAAACTTGGAAAGGCAGAACTGAAGATGACTGAAAGACCAGCAGACAAAAAGACTCAAGGCTAACGCAACATAATGAAGACAATAAGCTAGCTGTCAGTAAAGGAGAAGCAGGAGTTTAATAACGAGTGATTCATTATGAACAAGCAAGTGAACAGGAAGTAAACTGAACAGAATAAACAAGGGAATAGGCTCTTCAAAATAAAAATGGAAACAAAGAAGACCAGAGAAAGTATGGCTTTTTTGGTTGAAGGAGAACAAAAGAACATGGTAGCAAGGCTTAGATTCAGTAATACACTTTTAAAAGAGATTCTCAACAATATTTTAAAATTCGCATTGTGATCAAACTTAGTAATATATTCCACATTAGTAAGGTGGTGGAACATTTTTATGGTCCGGATTTGCTTTCATCACTGTTTAAATAAGTTCTCCTCCTTGCCAGAGGGGGCGCTGCATCGTGAATTACTGATGCAGGACTTCTGCTACCAGCACAGGAAACCGAAACATTCAGCTCCTTCAGATCCTTCAGAGCGTCCAATCACACCACGTGTTGGCAGAGTTTACCCACAATGCAGTGCAGTCGACCCCGTGACACATTTGGCTTTGTAATCTGCTTCCCATATTTGGTGCATTTGAAGTGGAGTAAGATTCATTGCGGTTCATCATTCTCCAAATGACGGTCTGAGCAAACAGAAGGGGGTTAGTCAGAGGGGCTGGTCTGAAGCAAGAGCCAGCTGTGAGGCCGTCTGTCTGACTGAACATGACCCAAACACAGCAGCTGATCTACAACTGGATACCAGTGAGAGTCCTGGAGCAAAATTCCTCTGCAGCCATGAGACGACTGTTAGCGTTCCTGTAACTTCCTGCTGCAGAACGTGCTGCTGCCGCGGAATGCTGGGCCGTTTGACCGCTTGTTGCATTATCTCTGTTTTGTCTTTCACTTCCAGAGTTTCTCTCAGATGTGTTTGCGTTATGCGTGTCCCTCTCCACGCCACTCATTGGACCTCAGCTCAGTTTCCTTAGCCAATGAGAAGACAGCATGTGCATTCTGCCTCTAAAGTCAGTCTGTGTAATTCCTCTAACCTCCTCTTCACCCACATCTGTTCTGTGACACAGATACTGCTCTGTGTGAACCCCCTCCTCCCCCGCCCCTTCCCTCCGTGTGCACTCTCCAATGATTGACAGGTCTCCTTGTTTACTTTGACTAAGTTCACCTTACGCAAATCCCAACAATTACAGCGGCCGTGCTGAGTGGACAGCAATGCTGAAGCAAAGAAGCTGAAGAAGACGGGAAGCTTCTCAGTAGCCGCCTTGTCCTCCGCCGGGTCCCTCACAGCTGTGAGGCCCGGCTGTTTGCATGCTGAGTCACTGAAGATACAGACGTGTGTTTGCCTGACTGTTTGTCTGACTGGGGGGGAGGGGAGGGTCGCCACCTCCTCACTCATCTGTGTTTTTGTCTTTTTCCTCACTGACGCCAGCTGGGCTTTTACATGGAGACTGAAAACGTGCGGCGGTGAACATGTGAGAGCAGGATGTTGGTAGCAGAGGAAGAGCAGCAAGGTCACATTTAAAGTGTAACAACAGGGCAGAGCAGACAGAAGATAATCCCAGGCTGACATGACCTGCACAAAACACCATGTGTTCAGCACCTTGCTCGGAGTACTCATTAACGGCCACAGAGCCAAAACATGTCTGCATACACAGCAGGGCACCGGCAAGCAGCACGGGACTGTTAACTGCTGCAGAAAATCTACATGCATGAAACCCTTTCTGCAGCACATCCCATCAGTCTACACGCACTTTTCTTTTATTCTGCCGTTTCACATTTATGATGCCCAAACTGGCAGTTTAACAGTCAACTTTTCCTTTAATCCTGCTTTCCCTGCATGGGTGAAAATAAAATGAATTTAAATTAACACGTTTTAGTCCAGCGATCATGGTTTAACCAGTGCTGCCTACCTGCTGACCATGTTCGCCCCTTTATGAGCACATTGGAACATCTCCCACCACGTCACAGAGCTCATCTTCCACCAGCAGGATGGGTTCACTGTGCATGGATCTGCAGCGGCTGTGTGAAGCTATCATGTCAGTTTGGAGCAAAGTCAGAGGAATGCTTCTGAGACCTTGTTGATCGACCAGAATCAAGTGACTTCTGGAGCAAAAAGGGGTCCAACCGGTCCTAAAAATGGTTGATTGACGTTATGCTGCTCAAATTTGTGAAGAAAACATAAAATATGTAAAAAGCCTTACAGGATTAACTTCCTTTCTACCTAACTACAGCCTTATTTTCTTTTGAGGGTATTGCATCATGGGATTTATCCTGTATATGCTACACTAAATGGTTGAATACCTTGTGTTGATCATATTTGGGTAAATAAAATCTCACTTTGCGTTCAGAAAGCACAACAAAATGGTGGGCTCACTATGCGGTTGATGCATGGTGAGTAGACTAATACTGCCTTTAACTGAACATTACGATGCAGAAACAAACAGCAGATCATCCCCGTCGACCTCAGCGTGATCTGTAAGGTAACAACCCCACATTTCAACATGCTTGAGCAGAAGCAGCAGTCAGTTTACTCACTTCCTGATAAGACTCCAGCTGCACCACTGCAATGTGATCACACAAAACCGTTTGGCTCGGTGTGAGCGCGCCCTCGAGCATGCCTGTGCCTTAGAGAGAAGATCACTGATAGCTGGAAGATGAGTCACAGTGAAAACACAAGAACAATAATATGATTCAACTTTTAGGTTTTAAATAAAGTTTTTGAATTTAACTGAAACCACATTTCAGGCTTTAATTTAAGTTAAAATTCCACAAAAAAAACTATTAAACTTGTTTTATTAACTAAGATGTCATAAATTGTTACTAATCCAGTGATGGCACATGTGAGGGGGTGTGTCCTTGTTGACATCAAACACAGCGGCTGCACAGTGTGTAAAACACAAAGATTTTCTCTGAAGCTTCGATCTCAAAATTAAATCAGTGGATGCTTTTAAAGCGGCACAAATCTCCAGCTTTTCACCCTGAGGGGGAGATTGTACACTCAGAACCACGAAGTGGCTCCAGAGATTCAATAAAAAAGAAAAAATATACTTTAAAAGTATGAAAATTGGTAATTTCATCAAATAACCACTGGAAAAAAGACATAATTGGGTACATATAGTCAGACATGCAAAGCATTTTATTGCTGCTGCTGGTAAATACAAAAGAAGGACGTGCTTGTCAAGCTGCTGCCTCACATGTTCAAGCCCATGACCGAGTAAAGGACAAAGATTTGTTAACATGTCTATAGACTGAATTGCTGTAAGTCTTCACAGCCTTGTAAACTTGTGACTGTTGTCATATGAGACTGTAATAAAAGGCTTGATGTGTTCACAATTCACGGTTATGACTGGTGCTGAATGAAGGCTTTGTGTGCGCCTTTCCAACTCTATAAAAAGCAGATGTTGGTGAATGGAAAATGAGTTTTTGGAAATATAAAGTCAGGGTTTAAAACATTTTATAAATCCAAGACGTCAGACATTCTTCTCCACCTTGTAGAGTCATGTGCAATAGAAAGATCAGGTTTAATGTGTTACACGGTAACGTCTGGACTTTGCCTGGGTCACAGCAACACCTTGATTCTTCCCTTGAAAAGACATTCTGCTGTGGATCTGCTGCTGTTCACCATCATTGTCCTGTTGAATGAGCAGTTTCAGCCAAGCTTTACTTTTCTTATCTTACTCTAGAATATGAGTTTGAATTGACTAGCCCAGTGGTTCCCAAACTGTGGGTCTGGACCCACATGTGGGTCGCAAGATCATTTCAGGGGGTATCCAGATTATTGTGAGAAATATAAAACCTATACTTATATAAATTTGTGATTTTTATGACAGGCAAATAAAGCCATTAATGAAGAGATAAATCTAAATATAACACCTTAATTCTTTAACACATTAATGCACAAATTCACATTAATCTTCTTTATTGAGACACAACGTTTTCAGGCCTTATATTTAGAGGATCCTGCAGGACAACCCGTCTGATATATAACTAATAATTTTCATGGGAAAAGGGAAGAAAACTGGACGAAGATGGCCCAATGTCACCTCCAGAGTGAGAGCAATGATCAGATTAAGACTGGTGATCAGACTGGGGTTGAAATACTGATGCACTAACAAGATGATTGACATCAGATGTATCTGAAAACCACAGCTCCACCTGCAAAATAAACACGCCCATGCACATGCACATGCACATCTCTCCTGCCAGGATCTGCAGTGTGACACCGTAGAGTCTGAGATATAGCGCTGCAGCCTGACCTTGGGCTGAACTGGCATCCACTCCAGTTCAGCTGGTCCACAGGTTAAAAATATACAATTTCTAACCTGTGTGTTACATTTCTAAGATGATGGCTGATGTCTTTCATCCATGGCATTGTGTTTACACACCTGACTGACAAAGCCTTTGCTTCCATACAAGTAAACACAGGTATCAGAATCACAGCTCCCCTGTTAATTCCCAAAGAAGAAGTAAGTCTGGACTTCGTTTTTCCTTTTCTACTTCTGCTGTTTGGGTTTGAAATAAAATAAAATAAAATAAAATAATGGTGTAATATTGCAAATGAGATATTTTAGTGCTCAGAATGTGAGTATAATAAATCATGATAAATCCTGTTGGCGCTGGACTTTCTTTAATAATTAGCCGAAATAGCATTACTTATAGTTGTTATCACTTGTAACTCAACGTTTATCTCTGCAGCATTGGTACTTTACAGCAGTAATAATTCTAATTGCTTTCCAAGTTTAGCTTTACTGTCCATTTTTCTAAGTCTCGCTGTTTTAGTCCTGCAAGTATGACCAGAGTAACAGTGTGTTCCGCTTGTCAATGATTAATAAAAACAGAAATGTTGTGATGAAACTGAGCACTGCTGACAAAATGTTAACATTACTGGACACAAAATATTTGAAATTTTACTGTGAGTCTCCACAAAGTTACATTTTTCCTCTGCAGTGTCCAACTCAGGAGTTTGGGACTGAATGTAAAATCTAGAAGTGTGGACGTGCCTGCTTCCAGCTGACAATGAATTCCTCACACTGCACTTTTTAGTTTAATGTAAAACTGTCAAGCACATCAGAACCAAGCTCCAACAACCATACCTCCACAGTGCTGTGTCAGCTAGTTCGACGGATTTTGGCTTTTTTTCTGCAGAGAGGAACATGTCACTCCTTGCATGTTGGCAAAGCTCTCTGTGTTGTAAATGTTGCAGAATTCCAAAGAATCTTGCCAGCAGATTCTTTGATAAGAAAAACTGTGCCGTTCAAAAAAAGAAAAAAAAAAAGAAGAGGAAAAAAACCCTCCCTGTATCAGCAGCAACGGTGGATTATGTGACCTATTAAAGCATTTAAACTTTGGAAATGTTAAATTCTTCTTTTCTCCTGGCAAATTTTTAGAAGATGGCTAATTGAAGTTTGTACAACAAATTTAAAATAACCAAAGCAAACCAAATTAATGAACAAGCTGAAGAAATACAACTACTCTATACCAGGGGCGGAGCTAGAGGGGTGACCTGGATGGTGCCGGCCACGTCTGAAATCTAACTGGACACCCAGATGCCTCCTCAGGTGATGGTCAGGTCACTGGAAGATGAGAGAAACTTCTTTCTCTGCACTGACATGCATTGATCACTAGTTCATTACACTTTGAAGTAGTTTCCTAAAGGCCAACTCTGAATCTTTCATTTTTATCCACTGGGAAAATAGGAAAACCAAGTTATGTCCAGTAACCAGTCGGACTGAGGTTGATTGACCGACAGACACACAAACCACCAATCAGAGAAGATGTGTTGACACCAGAGCCGACAGCAAGTGTCACTTTTTAACTTTATGGAAACTTTATATGACAACTCGCAGCACTGGATTTAACTTAATTAGTTATTACAAAGCTTGACATGTTTGCTGATTAATAAAAATCATCAAAGGTCAGAGAGTGAATGGGTTGCACAAGAGATTTTAGTGCGTTTTTTTATGCACAAAATCACATGAAAGTCACGCTAGCCGACACGCCTACATACTTCAAATACCCAACACAAAGTTTTTATTGCAAGTTTTTTATGCAAGCAGAAGATCACATGATGATAAACTCTCACATGCTCTCGATCTGTTGTCATATTTGGCATAACATAACATGACATAAAACCTAATGACAGAGCTTTGCTGGTTGTTTCTCTGGAAGGCTGTGAAAAACAAAGTAGTACACTCAATTTTATTTCTGCCTTCACGTATCAGGCAACAATTTTAAAAAAGATCATATGGTGACATCAGTTCAAATAGGATGATTAAAAAACTAAAAAGATGAGTGGAAACTCCATGTTTCCGACTTGTTTTGATGACATGACATTTCCTACATGTACTGTACATTACTGGAGTTGTAGCCCTGCATCATTCCAAAGCTGAGAAACCACACATCACAACTTAGTTTTCTGTCCTGGACATTAAATTTCCAGCAGCATTTCACTTTACATCAACACACCAGCCGTCTGAAACGTGCACCATGGCTGATTCATCAAAGAAACCCAAGAAGACAATTAGCACAGTGCCATGCACAGTGCATCAGCGATGACCTTAGAAAAGCAAATGTTGCTTCCCATCAGTGTGAGGCCACTTAAAGTATAAGGCCACTTCTGAACTAAATGGAGTCCATCCATCATTTCATAGGGCAAAAACATTTTTAAGAAAATCATTCAAGACAGCTGCCAGTCTTCCAGGGGTGGACGTCAGAACATCTTCAGGCCTCACTTAGCATGTTAAGCGTTAAAATTACTGACAGTACAGTTAGAAAAAGACTTAATGGGTATGGCTTGTTTAGAAAGGAAATCCATGTGGCTGTACTTCAGGAGCTACATCGTTTGGACCAACCAGACCATGGAGTGTTTAGTGCGAATGCACAAATGACCACAGCATATCAACATGAACCAGCCAACCAGGGACGATTAACTGGGCTTCGTCTGCAGCCACAGAAGCATTAATTCCTGACAAAGTCTTGCAGAGATGTCTGTCTGGGACAGGATCACCATCCCAAACACAGCAGGAGATCTGCAGCAGACTGGCTGGAAAAAAAAGAATCAAGGCCTGATTCAGCTAAATTCCAGACTACTACCTGGTGGACAGGGCGCTGCAGGACCTTCAGAGAAGCTGCAGAAACCGACGTTCCTAACCTCAGTGAGCTGAAGCAACACAATAGAGTTAACCACATGTCCTCCACATATATGCCAGTCTGATAACTTCATGCCGTAAAACCAAAACTTTCACTTCCAATGCCATCACTTTATAAACTACCTGTTAGCAGATGTCTGACAAAGAAGCTCCCACACTGACTGATGTTAGGAGGACTTGTGGAACAAACTCCTGCAGAAGTGCAAGTCTGCTGCAACTCAGCTGTTTGCAATCAAGGTTAAAAACGTTTCTATTTCCCAGCTTTTATCAAAACAACTGTTCAGTCCTCACTCTGTCATTTTATTTCCTCCCATTTTTATTGTTTTTAAAGCTTGTTTTTATTATTAATGTTTTTGCACCACAGCCGTAATTCTTTTCGTTTTCTGTGTAATGCATTTTGAGGGGGCTTGTGCATGAAATGTGCAATATAAAAAAATGAACTTGCGTCGTTGCTCTGCTGTTTGTGCCAGAGGAATATTCCCATCAATGCCATGTGAACGTTGCGGAATGACTCCGCTGATTGTGCATTTTGCATCTATTTCAACGTTTCATTCCTGTGTGGACACCATGCATGCAAAAGCAGCTGATCAGACAGGCACATGTCCTCTCAAATACTACTTATTGAAGCATGGTTAAACCGGTATGTGGCGGCACTTTGGTGGACAACAGTCACAGTCCTGTCCCTTTCACTCCGTTTCCCCTGTAGTATTTCCACCAGCTTCACAGAACGGGGGGAAAGGGAAAACAAACTTTACTGGTTTCTGCTGCAGTATGGAATTTTACACTTTTTTTTCCAAATATTTCCCCCGTTTTCCCCCCATTAAGTGAATTCATTTTTCTTGCTGTCCATCTGTCTAACATGTTTCCATTTTCCATTCCTGCTGCTTGACATCTGTCTTTGTCATTTACTGCTCCTCTGTCTACGGGATCTATGAGCCTCAGGAGGATTTTGCACCTCTGATTGCTTCTGTGTCCAAAAGAACAAACACACATTAAATTATCTGCCGTGCACTTTTATTCAATTAGGCAAAAAGTACAAAAGTTTGTATCAGTTTTACTCTTAAAGAATGCATTCAGGTGTGTTTACAATCAGTCAGGACAGAAATATGTTTAAAGTTCTTTCTAATGCCTCTTCTGCACCCCAGCTGTAATACTTTTCCTTCACAGTATAGAAATATATCAACTGTGCTGATGTGAATATTCAGAAGGTTTGGGGTGCATTGTTTTCCCTCCGTTGGCACAGTAGCACCCCCCAGTGGCCACAGTGAGAATTGCAACACAGTTAAGTTGCAAAGAAGAAGAATTTCCTATAAAATATAGAATTTACTGTAATCCTGTGACATGGATTTCTCTTGTTTCCTTTCATCAGATCAAAGAAGTTTTTAATTTTTACAATGTTTAATGGTTCAGGTTTAAACATTTTAATGTAAATAATTAAATAGTGTAAATGTTGAATTGGAAGAGGTAAGTGGGAGCACAACCAATTTTCACAACATGTGAGAAAATAGAAATACCCCTTTGTTTTACCGAAAACATAAATAAACCTGAAAGAAAATTTAAAAAACTAAAAAACAAGCAAATAAACAAAGAGATGAAAGTATATAATAAGTACATAATTATGCTGTCTTTAAATGTAATTTCTGACACAATACTTCCTCTTCAGAGTAATTAAATATGATTCTTTCTTTAAACTAAAATGTTACATTTTGTAAAATGTTGTTTATGTGGGAACTTTGAGGATTTCCAACTCAGCCTAACAGAACAGGCTAACATCAGAGCAGAGCCTTTATCCCTGTGATGTTGTCCAGACTCATCTCCTGGCTGAGATGTGACCTCTATGACTCCACCCGCTGACTTCATGGTAAGTGTCTGGAACTGAGATGATGTTGTTACTCAAACACACAGCTGAGTCAGCCATAAACCTCTCATGTGGATGAACGGGTGCATTACACTGGACGTTTTTAAAAGTCTTTACAGTTATTATTATTTTACAGATTTGATTTTTACAACTAAACATGCAACCAAACAAATGAATAAACTTCTCATTTTTGCAAAAAACGTATCTGCATTACATTCCACAACCATCCTAAGACTAGAAATATTGGTCATTATTTTTAATTTACATTTTTAAAATTCATATCAACCTAGATGCTTCAGCCTTTGTATAAATGTTATTTTGTTACTTACAGTACCAAAAGCAAGTCATTTATTCTATTTCATCCCCCCTCTGTGGTGAAGATAGCTAAATTACAAACAAAACTTGCCTGGAGTAAACAGACTAAAGATGCTGCAGGCTGTAAAACCCAACACAAGTTTGTATTTTGTGGCCATGTTTTATTATCCTAAATGTTTTATTATCAGTGTTTAAATTCGTTAACATGAATGTTCAGACACAAATCCAACATGATGATGCTTTGCTCCTCTTAAAAAGACGTCAGCTGATGTAAATGAGGAAACAAAGAAAAGGTTCTGCTCTGGTTGTGGCTTCTTGCTCTCATGCAAAAGACAAAAACAGACGAAGTTAGCCGAACCTCTGATTGCATTCAAAGCACAAAACTTTTGATTCATGTTCCTGTAAACGTGACACGGACATCACACAGCTCAGAGTTCTCACTGATGCAAAGATAAGCCAACAGTACATCTTTTTACAGGCAAGCAAATAAAATGAGCCCAAATAAAATAAAATAATGAATAAACAAATAAACAAACAAATAAATAAATAAATAAAAGAATCCTGCACTGCCATCCGAAAGTGGAATATTTCTCTATATTTGTTTCTAGCCTCCTCTCTGCTCAGCTGATTCCCTCTCCCTCTTTCTGAATCTTTTTTAAAACTGGTATTTTAATTCATCCCTGCAGGAAAGATTTCTTGTATCTATATATTTTATTCTATTTTTTGCTCTATAATATTACAGCTTACAACTTATTTATACATGTCTATAGTGTGTATATTGTACAGTACATTTTATTCTGTAATTTACATGCCTGGTTTTTCTCCTTCTGTATTTCAGTGTGTTTTTTATATTTTATTTATGGAAATGCTGCTGCTACGTCACAATTTCCCAGCTTGGGATGAATAAAGTACATCTATCTATCTATCTATCTATCTATCTATCTATCTATCTATCTATCCATCTATCTATCTATCTAATCTCATCCCAGTAAATTCTGGCAGTTTTTAGTCATTAAACCTTCATCTCATTCATTATTAGCAACTAGCAGGCATTACATCTACTCATAAAAAGACAATATTCAGTTTAACAGCTGACACCGGATAATTGTGTGTGTGTGTGTGTGTGTGTGTGTATGTGTGTGTAGGTGTGTGTGTGTGTGTGTGTGTGTGTGTCTGTGTGTGTGTATGTGTGTGTAGGTGTGTGTGTGTATGTGTATGTGTATGTGTGTGTGTGTGTGTGTGTGTGTGCGTGTTTACCAGCAGGTTTTCCGGCTTGATGTCTCTGTGGACGATGTTCATGCGGTGCAGGTACTTGATGGCTCCGGCCAGGTTGAACACCATGGCGCTGGCATCGCGCTCGCTGTACTTTGTGGACGAGGTGATGGCGTCAAACAGGTCGCCGCCCTGAAGGAGGCAGAGACACAAAAACACTCGCTGGTCTCTTTGTTTCACACATACATGCATTCAGTTGCTTGGTAACAAGCCGTTAACCGGCCAATCACAGGGCGGTTTATCAATAACGTCTAATTAGACGCGGTGGAGACGACTTACTGGAGTTCAGTCTGAGCATCGGACTGAGGAAGAAAAGGGATTTATTTATGCTTGTTGAGTATTTACTGGAATTTTCACACACAACCATCTCTGGGGTTTCCAGAGACTGGTCTGAAGAAGTGGTTCAAATGGGCAGACTGGGAGAAAATTATAGAAAGCCCTGGGTATTTATGTACTCATTTTATTTTATTTTATTTTTAAAATTTCATGTGATTCCTTTAATTCTCATAATTTCATTGTATTCTTTATTATTTTATTTCAGCTTTTGAATTTCTCACTTTATCATTCTTATTTTATTCAATTTTTTCATAAATCTTTTCAATTCCATTTTTTATTTCATTCAAATCAATTTTAATTTTATTCATTGTTTTTATTTAATTTTTAGAAAATTTTATTCTATTTTATTATAATTTATAATTTCATTTAGCCTTTTTGTAACTTTATTCTATCTTTTTTTAAATGTATTAATTCAATTTAATTATTATATTTTATTCAGTGATGTTTGAAAAGTAAATAAATTGATCTTTTACACCAAAAGTACAACAGAATTTATCTTAGTTTTCAATTTTGAAAAGAAAACCAGACAAATTATGTTTTGTCCTGTGTGGGAAATTCTAAAAATAATTTTATCTTTCCAGGTTTAAATAAGAGGAAGAAGAAGAGAAACCTTGACGAGCTCCATGACCAGGAACAGCTGCGTGGGAGTTTCATCCACCTCGATCAGCTGGATGATGCTGGGATGTCGAACCCTCCTCAGCACCGCCACCTCGTTTTCTATCAGGTGCTCCTGGAAAATAAATACGAGGAGCAGTCACTTCACTGCAGAGGACATAAGTCTGCTTCTCACACACAACATCACACACATGAAACTAAAACTTCAGACGGCATCAGGAGGGAAAGTGGAGGACGGTTAAATATCTGCTGATGTGATGATAAAACATGATCAGTGGGGTGTTTAATGTTCTGGAGAAAATAAAATATTCCTCATCAAAGCATAAACGTCGCCCAGGAGGAAAATGGTTATTTTAATGATCAAATATTATCTGCTGATGAAATTTATGCATAGCATTCACCTTCCTCATCATCTTCATTGTTTTTCTTTATGATCTAAAGCTAAACTTTACATCTTTTCTGGCTTCTGAGCCTTTAACACACGACTTCTCTGCAGCAGTTAGACACTTGAAGCTGCATCGCTGCTGATAGCTGATAGTTTTATTTTCCATCCCGTGTGTCGCCTCTCAGCCTCCTACATTCATCTATAATTGATGCTTCTCAGCGTTACCTTCCCACAGCAGCGAGCCTTATCGATGATCTTCAGAGCGTACTCCTGACCCGTGGACCTGTTCAGAGAAACAAAGAAAGACAAATCATTGCATCAATGACACAATTTATCTACGCTAATTTATGAAGCATGAAGCATCAAAAAGTCTTTGGCATTGGCATTATTGAAGCTTTTCTCTAAACTTGAACTCATATTTGAGGAATTATCTTAAATTTATGGCCCTAAATGAAGAATCTAAACAAAAAACAGAAGTGCTGAAAGATAAAAGGCAGATTTCCTTTATATTATCATTTTATATATATAATATATAAAAAAAACCTTATATAAGAACCTTGGTTGTCATGAAAAACAAGTTTTTGAGCACCCCTACTATCTCCTGTAGAACATAAAACCTCGATGACGCTGCATCACTCCGCTTTTATAAGAATCTAATGTTTTTAACTTGTTTTTTATCATCTGTATCTTGTGCGTTTCTACTTTAATTTTACGGTGAATATGTGAAAATTTAGAGATGAGAAACTCCGTCATGTGCATGCACAATGACAATAAAGACTTCCTGAATCGTCTCCTGGCTGATTAGCACTGATCTGCACCTACCTCTCCACACACTCCTTCACCACCGCAAAGTTTCCATCCCCGATCACTTTTCCAACTTTGTACTTGTCGTTGATCATGGAGGAAGAAACCGATCGGTTTCCGTTCACTGCGGGGAAGAAAAAGAGACTTTTTCCCAACCTGAACGTTTACGGAGAGGAGCAGCGAGCGAGACATTGAAGGAACTTTAAAAAGCAGCAGAGCCGAAAGATCTTCTGAAGCCATCGTCTTTCGTAAGTAATTAAGCCACAATTAAGAAACTAAGTACTTACATAACTAAGTAAGTAATTCCCAAGTAATTACTTTATTATTACTTGATTCGTCGTTGGCTTTTAAACACTCGCTGGGCTTTTCAGACAGCTGATCCTCACCAGCTCAGACATTTCAGCTCTCTGCTGTACTATTTTAAAACTTCACTTTGATTGTCATCTTAAGAATTCAGGCTGCAGAAAAAGTCACTGCAGCATTTCAGAGTCATGAACACGCAAACACACAGCCGGCCAGTCGAAGCATGAAACATACACACACCTTCAACTTCATCTTCCTCCGGCTGCTCTGCTTCTCCGTTTACATCCGTGGAGGAGGCCCGGCGAGGAGACATCTGGAGAGAAAGACAGGACATTTAGCAAGAAGAGAGGAGGAATCGTTCTGCTTCTTCTTCAGCAGGAATATGTCCAGGAATGTAAAAACAAGCCTTTATAGTAACAACATGGATGAATCCTTCCAGTTTGGTTAAATCCAGACAGATATCTGATGAACAAACTGTGAGGATCAGGCTAAGACGCATGTTTATCAGAGGTCTTCTGCATGTGATGGCTTATGTGACAGAGACCAGGTGGGACTGGGCGGTTTGCTGCTTTTTTTGTTATAATATGAATCAGTCTTGTACCATAAAGTTATTGGGGATGTTAAGTTGTAAAAATGGACGGAGAAAGTCCAGGAAGTGAAACCGTAGCAGACGCAGAAGTTCAGATAAAAGAGTTTTATCTGTTGTCTGGAGATATTCTGGTTTTATCGTGGTTTCCTATGTTTATGCAGCTGATACTGTAACCTACTGTTCCTCTTCCTCGGTTCCCCAGGCTTCCATTTTTACTTCGTCAAACTGCTTGTAACACATTTCAGTCTCATTTGCAGAAATTTTATTCCCTTTTATTTGTTTTTATGTTTAAATAATCTCTCAAATCAATCAATCTCACTACGTTTTGTCTTAAAAATTGCTATAGACTTTATAGTAAAACATGTCTTGGATTTTTTTTTACTTTTCCTGTAAATGATACTCAAGAAGTAAAATTGATTTGAATATGCAAAGAAATTCTAAGTAGCTGTTAAATGTCTGTCATTCATGTGTCTGTAAGTATTTTTTCATCAAACTTGAATGTTGCAACAGCCAGAACATGATGATGCTCCAGTCCTTTTCAGCTAACATCAGACTAGAACCAGAAGTCGGTGAACTCATCGATCGCTGGTCAGTCTGACCTTCAGGCTGCGCCGGGTACCGGGGCTGGTGGGCGACGGGCTGGATCTGTTCGACCTCCCAGCTGACTGCGATCCCGAGGCTTCGTTAGCTGTTTGCAAGAGAACGGAGCCATCCGATTGGTTAAAAAGATTTTAGTTATCATACTTATAAACATGAGTCGGGTAGAAAAGACATCAAGATGGTTCATGGTTAATTATCAAAGTCTAATTGCTCAAATTTTGCTTAAAATGTATTCCTTATATGACCCATAAATTAACCAGATTTGTACAGTTAAACCAACACATCTGTAAATTCAGAAAACTACATTTTCTGATTAAACTTTTCCAAAATCCCCCCCAAACTTGACTCTTTTAGGATGAATGAGGCAACATGTGAAACCTGACAGATAAAACCTCAACAAATCTGTATAGAATGAATATTTATCAGATCTACATTGTTGGACATAACTGCTGGAACTAATCACCACTCAGATGCTGACATTAACTTCTAATTTGGACCAAGTCTAAGTCATTAAAGTCTGGTTTAACCTGTATGGCTGCAGCCGTTGCTGTCTTAACTCAGTTTTCTACCTAAATAATAAACTTAAATCAGGTTTTTGCTTAAACTATCTGTTGGGGGAAGGTGTTTCACCATGACATGGGATACCCGGCTAAAGCATAAAGAGAGACCATTATCCTGAACGTCTGCTCTGATGATCGTGCACACCTGGGCCAGGTGACTTTGTCCTGGAGGGCCCTCTGGGAGGAGTCCTCGAGGAGAAACTTGAGCTGCTGGGGGTCTTATGGGTTTTCTGAGGGGCGGCCGAGCGAGATGGCTTGGTTTTGCACTCTGAAGAGAGATGAAACAGGAGATTGTTACACAGAGTTGTTAAATAAATCAGCTGTCAAAATTAAACTATTGATGTAGAGACATCTAAAATTAGCACCTTTTTTAGAGACATGAATGCATAAACTACAAAATAAGAACACATGCCACATTAAAAGTCTGGATTTACAGAAGCTGGGGCCTTATCACCAAAAAATCAACCAAATCGACTAAAAAATACTTTATTATGAGTTTTTAAGCCTCATATCTAGAGGACGGCTACAAGACGACCCGTCGGCGAACATCACTGTTTGGCATCTTGTTAAAGCTTTGAGAACCACTGCTTTAAGAGACAATTTCGTACTGCTGCAGGTTTTTCTTACAGTTTCAAATTGTGAAACAGGAGCAGCCCTCCGAACGTTTAGATCCTCCACAACCTTTTCCTGCATCTGATCAATCGCTGATCAGATGCATTGATCAGATTAAAGACTGGATGTGTCACAACTTTCTTCAGCTAAATGAGGACAAAGCTGAAATCATAGTCTTTGGAGCAAAAGAAGAAAGATTAAAAGTCTGCACTCAGCTTCAGACGGCTAAGTCAGAAACCACCAACAGAGCCAGAAACCTGGGTATCGTCATGGACTCAGACCTGAACTTCAGTAGTCACATTAAGACAGTTGTGAACTCAGCATATTATCACTCAAAGAACATATCGAGGATTAAAGGACTACTGTCTTCACAGGATTTAGAAAAACTTGTCCATGCATTTATTTTTAGTAGACTGGACTACTGTAATGCTTTCCTTACAGGTCTCCCTAAAAAGTCCGTCAGACAGCTGCAGTTAGTCCAAAATGCTGCTGCTCG
>JAVQJG010257964.1:0-19781 GCA_036024015.1 Craterocephalus amniculus | reverse complement strand
TTTTATTTTATAAAAACAACAGCGGCAACCACCCCCCCCCCCCCCCCCCCCCCCCCACGCATCATGCCAACCATCTTTAACCTAATTGTACTGTAATCAGCTGCACAGATTGCACAAATGTGTTGCTTTGTTTACGGCACTGGCACCTGCCATCACAAAAAAAACCAAAATAACAACAACAGAAATATTTCAATAGAAACAATAACACTGTGCCTTTATTAACAGCAGTACTTAATATTAAACTTTATGAAATGAATTAAAATATAGATGAATGGGCTGAGAGTGAGAGCCAAGACATAAAGCCTATATATCTGAGGAATTATAATGTGATTTGGACTCATCTACCAATTATAACTTGGCTGTTTCATCACTTTATTTTTCCCATCTCTGGTATTTAGTATTTTTCTCTTTGGATACTTCTGTAGTTACAGTTTGCTCCACTTTGGCCTCAGGCTGTCTTTTTAGTTTGATGTTTTACTTTATAAACTTGATTGTGCTTTGGTTAAACAGTTATTAGGTGTTGTTTTATGTGTTGTCATATTTGCACCAACGGCTCACTTCTGTGCTAATGAAGCTCTGAAAGTTTTTTAAAAAGAAGATTGTGACGTCATTCAAGTTCAGAATAGCAGCTAATTTATGTCAGATTTGTATGATTGTCTCTGTGTCTGTGTTTGATACACAAACACAAACAGTCACAGATGCTTGCATGGTACTGTGGGCAATAAGCTGCGTGACTGCTTAAGGGGCATTAATTGCACTTCTCCTCACTAATCCCTACTGTTAAACGGACCAATAGGTGTGTGTGTGTGTGTGTGTGTGTGTGTGTGTGTGTGTGTGTGTGTGCAAGTGTAAGACTTACCAGCATAATTCCTGCTATCGTGCAAAGTGAGGAATAGCTGCAACTGGTTCTTCTAAGTAACAGGCATATTCGGTTACACAAGATTTTTAAATGACAGAATTTTGCACATGTGAGGAAGAAAGTGCAGAGATGTTTAACTGCATTTAAAACTGTGGTTGGTGTTTACATACACTCATTGGTAAAAAATCTTTTTCAAGGGTCTTGTGTGGAGTGTTGTTTGATAGAACCTGTAAGATGGATACAGGAAAAGCGTGTGGTCTGAAGATCTCAGTGCAGAACTGAATAATTGTTGTAGGTTTATCCAAGTTTGTCTTTGTGGTGTCATTTCTAAACAACAAGCTCACCATCTTAAACCTTTGTAAGCAAATGAGAGATTATCCGTGTGAGTCCAAACTCCCAAAGTACGTAAAATTTTCCAAACTGTCACACTCAGCTGAGAAGACTTTAATTCACATGGATAGGGTCCATTCATGAATGACCAAGGGATCAATTAATCACACGGACAAACATAACATAACCTTGTAGAAGGCAGCTTTATGTTAAAATGAACCAAAGGTTTGCTGTGTTCAACCCAAAGAACACAGCCTCAGCTGGTCTGGTGAGAGTGTCATGCTGTTAACTCAGTGCCAGGATCTGAACATGGGCACTGCTCTTCTGCCTGAGAGTTGTTCATAAATACAGTATACTTTTTTTGTTACTTATGAGTTTCTGTGTAGTTGTCAGGTTTGCAGTACACTTACATATAAAACATTTGTTCATGCAATACTGTCATCCCATTTGTAAACTGAAAGGTCTCTACAATATATGACCAACATTATGATCAGTCCCTGACTGTCCACATTAGTCCTCTAATCGAACTGCTTGTCTTGGCTGGTTTTAAATGAATTGGTCTTTTCCAAATAATGCAATGGCTGACTATCAAAGTTACAGTTAAAAGACATGGTTTTGGCATCGAGGTCTACGAGTGCAGAGACTGAGAAAGCGTTGGGAAGCTGAGAGAAAGAGAAGAAAGGAGATTACAGCAATGCAGCTAGAAAAGCTCAGACAGAGGATTGTGGAGAAAAGACCAGAAGGCCACCATTGTGATAAAGATGAAGCAGAAATAAAAAAGACGGAGAGGGAGAGTAATGTTACGCTGGAGGTGTATTACCTCAGCAGGTGATATTACAATGTCTGCTGTGTTGAATATGAGAGATGACACTTTTATGTGTGAAGCAATAAAAAGTGATGAGGCTAGACCAGGAGGACTGAGTAGAATATACAGCCTGTGTTTCCCTCTTAATTCTTTCCTCCTGACATCACAGCTCCATCCATTCTTTCACTATCCCTGTGTGTGTGTGTTTCTCCACTGCTCACTGCGCCTTTACCTCAAACGTTATTGCTCTTCATTTCACAACCTTGGAGAAAGCACACTCGTATCCAGCCTTATAGAACACTGATGTCTGCCTTTTTGATCTTCTTTTCTCCCCATCCATAATTCGATCTCTCCTTTAGAGATAACATCTATGTCACTTTATACTTTCTCCGTCTAGACTTATCCTAGTGGATTTACTTGTTTTTAGCCTCTTCACTCTCTCTCGTGTTTTACTGATAGGTCTTGTCTCTCGCCTGCTGCATTGCTCCTGCTGCCCTTTTCTTAATCCTAGTTTTTCTTGGTTTGCCTTCCTGTGCTGACCTGTATTTGTTGCTTTACTTTAAATTGCTTTCTTGTTTTTCCCTCTATCCTCTCTGGCCAAAAATACCTCTTTTTTGCATCGATGAACAAGTAAAAGAGCATCTGATAAATTCTAACACATAAAAAGGTCTTGTTTCATCACAGGCACAAGGAGTTTTCTCTTAGATTTTCTCACATAACGTCACACTTCAAAATATCTGACGAGATTTTGGGTAAACTTGTATCTTGTGTGTGTGTGTGTGTGAGAGAGAGTGTGTGTGTGTTGTTCTCACACCTCACTGCATCCAAACAAAGAGCCCAGCTGGAGGGGAATAATGTCTATTATCAGCACCCATCCACCCCCCCCTCATTTCCCTTCTGACACCTCCTATTTGCCTTTTAAAATGATTTCTCCTTACTCTGTCTGCTGATAGATATTTTCTTTTCATTCTGCATGCGCACAAAAAACAAAAAACAAGATCATACAAACAAAAGAAATTCAATGTATAAGGTGTAAAGCCTGCATAGCAGCATTTTTAGTGTAACATTAATCACAAATAATATTCAGATGCCAAAAATTCTATGAAGTATGAAAATACTTGCTCTTTGTTTCTGTTTTGTTTAGCAGATCATTGTTTTTGTCTTTAAACTGACTAACTAAATTTAAACTCAACTAAATTTTTATTCACACAATTTCAAAAATAAAGGTTTAACTTTGTGTTTGAATTGGTTTATGTAAACATAAATTCATTGAAATCATTTTATATTCATACAATACTCGAGCCTCATTCACTAAAAAGTCTTACCAATCAAGTGTCCTTTAAGCCCATTGTGTAATAATTACTCCCATGTAGCAGTGCGCTAACTGAACGCAAACAACCGGGCCGTGCTCTCTGGTGCCTCACCATTTAAGTGTGTAACTACCACTACCAAAGTTGCTGGGAGTCATAAATGTTAAAAATGTCAGCCTGTTGCAGAGGTTGGAGGGACAGAACCATATAAATCTGTTTCCTTATCAATGCTGATAAGTTACAAGCATTCCCTCCATGTATCTGCTACCTTGCTACTGCTAATAGCTAACATCGTAATGTGAATTTTTTTTCATGACCTGTAGACTCAGAGATGATCTGACGAAGTGAGAGAGAGAGGAGGAGGAAGATCAAGAGGTAGAGGCAGTCAAAAAGGGTTAGTGGACCTGTACATGCTACTAGATGAAAATGTACAATGAAGCAACAGGGCTAACAGAGATGCTAACAGATTAATGTCGCTGCCAAAGTTGCCCTTTGTTGCCAGTTCTGTTCACGTTTATGGACAGAATTTCTAGGCATAGCCGAGTTGCTGAGGGGATCCAGTTTGGTGGCCTCAGGATTGGGTTTCTGCTTTTTGCAGATGATGTGGTTCTCTTAGCTTCATCGGGTTGTGATCTCCAGCTCTCGCTGAAGAGATTCGACATCTGAACGTGAAGTGGTCGGGATGAGACATCGACACCACAGTCCTCAGATAGAAAACGGTTTGACAGGGTCCTGCCCCAAGTGGAGGAGTTCAAGTATCTCGAGCTCTTGTTCCTGAGCGAGGGAAGGATGGTGTAAGAGTGTAAGAGATCGATAGGTGGATCAGTGTGGCGTTTGCAGTGATGCAGACTTTGTATTAGTCTGTCGGGGTGAAGAAGGAACTCAAGCAAAAGACAAAGCTCTCGATTTACCAGTCGATCTACGTTCCTACCAAAAGAACAAGACTGTGAATACAAGTGGGGAGATAATTTGGACCCACCGCTGAAGGGATTACATCTCTCAGCTGGCCTGGGAGTGCCTCAGGATCCCCTGGATGAACTTGTTCATGTTGCTGGGGAAAGGAAAGTCTGGGCTTCCCTGCTTAGGTTTCCCCCACAACCCGATCCTGGATAAGCAGAAGAAGATGGATGGATGGATGTTGTGGTCAGCAAACATGTTTATTACCCTAAAGCTTCCTTACAAAACTTCTGAAGAACAACTTGTAAGAACAAATTAAAGAAGAATTATTATAAGCTAAAGCCCAGTATGCTTAGCTTTCCAACAGTGATACCGTCACGTAGAGAGATAAACAAACAATTACTGGGCTGTAATTGCGTTATATCCCCTGTTCTGTAATGCAGTCTAAATAAATGGGATGTTTTCCAATGCCTTTAATCCCAAACTGAAATGGATTAATTAGAGTAGCTCATTGGGGAGTTGTTACACTCCACCTACAGTCTTTTTTCAGTGACCTTCACAAAAGTTTCTGTGAAAATACATTTAACGATTGCTCACCTGGATGAAGGCCTGAAAGTCAAAATATCGTATCACTGAGTGAAAGGAGTGTTTATATAACATTGGCTTTATAACTGTGTTTTTGTTGCAAAACTTTTAAATTTCTTTTCACACATTTCTAAGGATGACATCACCTTTAATTTTTCAGCATAAACATTTCAAATTTTAAATAGGTATCGACTCATCCATCAAATCCAACACTGTTCTTTCTCTGTCACTTTTTCTAAGCATTAGTTTGCTTCGGTGCGTTACATAAAATGACTGAGAAAGGTTTTCTCAAACATACCAGATGGTACTTTGTTTTTACATTAGTGTATTCTAAAAACAAAACACAGGAGTAGCCTATTGCGTTTACCTTCACTCTTATATATTTTTTCTCTCCACTGCATCTGTTTTTCCTTCACTAAACTGAGACTAATATACGTGACCACTATTGTTTCCTTTTCGTCACATTTTCACCAATTTCAGTGGAGAATTAGACCGCAGGCAAAGACAAAAACAATTAAATTAGGTGTATGTCAGGAGCACTTTCATTAAAATTCCAATATACTGCATTGGCCTCGGTGGAGGATGCGCTGTCTGAGCACTCTCTTTTTTTTATATCTGTTTGATTTGTTGCTCTCCTCTCATCGCACAGACCTGTTGTGTGAAGCCCAGAAGGAAACGAGGAAAGTTGCCAAAATATGAATCACATTCTGCATGCCTACACATGAATGAACACAAGGATCAACCTGAGAGTGAGAGGGTTATAAGCATGTTCCTCTATCACGGACTCCTTGGGTCCTTAGGGTGTCTCAGGGTTGGTACATGTGGATCTTCGGTTTAAAAAGAGTTTGTTTAAAGATTATATTTTAAAGGAGCTATACTTGATATTAAGTCAGGCCATTTTAGTAAGCGAAATCAGCTAGTTCTTAGCTTTGGCGTGATTTTTTTAGGGGAACGCTGTTACTGGCTGCAGAAGTTACGGAAGTTAACCCCATTAGCGGAGAAAGAGCGTCACACCAAAGCTAAAACTTAGCCGCTTTCGCTAACTAAAATGACCTGGACTCGTACATAGGTGCAATTAATAAGTCATTCATTTTTATGGACTTACCCCTTTTCCCACATAATATACCGTGTAGAAACCATTTTTCTTCCAATGATTAAAATAATATCAAGTATAGCACCTTTAATTTTTATCCAAAACAAATGTTCTGAGAAAAATATCTACAATAAATACGTAGGTAGAAGAATTTTGACAATAAAGGGCAAATTAGCATGAGAAAAACACATCAGCTGGTATAACATGGAGGAAATGGGGAAAAATCCAAACGGGAGAAGATATCCAGATGTGAGCTGGGAGCAACTAAAAGTGTCAGAAAGGCAGACAGAGGGTAATGAAGTGTGGCATTGATAGATGAGTAGAAATGAACCTGCTGCCGAGGTAAGCGCAGGCGCGAGCTGTTCTGCTCGCCGTGTCTTTGTTGTTGAATGATAGGCGTGTAAAGTGGTCCGATCACTCACAAAATTACACAGTCGGATGCACACGTACACACACATCTATACCTGCATGTTTTACTCACACACATTCTAGCTACTCAGTGGTTGCGTGTGACGCAGTTCCGACATTTGGGCAAATGAGTTTTGCTGTTGTCTCAGTGAACTCTGACCTCAGTTTGGCTGAAGCCGTAGATAGATGAGCTGCTGCTCAGAAACAACTTCACTTTTTGTTTTAGAATGCCAGTTTGCAGCCTGAGAACAGCCTCACTTTAAAATCCCCTTTAGAAACAACATACGTTTGAGCTTTTTATGGATCAGTATGATTCAGTATTGCTACATTACATTTCACCAAACAAATTTCATTTGACTTTCACCTTATGAGATTTATGGGAGTTGAGGTACGTAATGTAAAACTGATGGCTTTGACTTAAACTCTAAGGGCACTAAGCATCCAGTAGAAGTCTTCTCTAGCAATCATCATTCACTCAGAGCAGCTGCACTCTTGTTAATGTTTAACTTCAAACTTTGATACAATTTAGATACAGATTAGATACATAACCCTTCCTGTTTGTTTGTATGGAAGTGAAGGCAAGTTACTTTGTATAGCACATTTTCAGGTTCAAGGCAATTCACATACATTTTACTTTACATAAAACTTTAAAAGCGTAATCACAATAAAATCATTTAAACACAAAATCATTAAAAAGATTAAAAGCAAGAGAAGTTAAAATATACTGTGCAGATAACAGTTATAGATACATGAGAAAAGGAACATCATAGAGCCATAGAGAACATCGCAGTTTTCTGGCCCACACTTTAAACGTGTTAATTTTATTGTGTTAATTTGATCTTTTTGACATGCAGGTCTAGTGTTTCCATTTCAAGCCAGTCCAGCTTTTGGGATGTCTTCAGTAGTTTCATTCTTTATCCTCTTACCGTGCTGCATCTCTGATGATTTTCTCTGACTGATCATAGTTACACTGTTTGCCATTTTCAGTTGTATGTGTGTGACCGCTGTCAAAGTTGAATTATAGCAGAGCTATCTGGCAGAGCTCCCACTGAAACCTGTGCTTGATGTGTCATTAACTACTATGTCTCAGCTGTAGGTTTGTGAGGAGCCACATTATAAATAAACTGAATGACCAGATTCAGTTCATCATAATGGAAGGTGGGGTGTGGGGGGTGATTAATTGTGGTATTCAAAAACTTTATTTTGCATTTAGGATTTAGGTATTGTAGCCACTCTATCTTTGTGTGTCCCGTGTCCTGTCTCTACTCGTGTTGTCTATCCGGCTAATTAATGCTGTCAGATTCTGATGCTGCACTGGTGCATGTTTCTATGTTTATTCATGTGTGTAGTGTGTGTGTGTGTGGTTTTTATGGTTATAAGCAGCAGATGCTCATTTAGAATATCTGCCAGGTTGCCATGGCAGCAAGACAGTGAGTGGGTTGGGGTCGGGTGGCATGTTATTATTGAACTCAGACATTAATTACTAAAGTGACCTATTGGCAGCACGGCTTCAGATCAGATTCAAATGTTTTACTAAATCCATGACCTTATTTTATTGAGCAAACTAAAAATTAAAATAGTAATTAGAGAACAATGCAGATTTGAACCTTATATGTAACGATGAAAGTTAAACACAAGTTTTTACTTTCTGCCCTCTCTTTGTGAATTAGTGAGCTTTCAGTTGATACAGGAGCTGCAACTTTTCTGTGTCCAGGCACAACAGCTCAGGTCAGAGAGGAATGAATAGCGCAGATGAATATGTATGTAGATTCTCATCCAACAATCACCAAAACAACTCGCATCTTTGTAGATTAGAGTCAGTCTGATCTACAACTGAACAAATTTCACTACACAATAATTCAAAGGATCTTTTTGGTGTCAGTCAAATGTCAAAGGCTTTTATCTACAAACTGGTTTCAGTTTGACAACTTTCTATGGTTTTTAGGGGCTCTTCTTGTTAAGCTGCATAGAAAGTGTAAAATTTTCTTGATCTCGATTGTTGTATTGTGGGATTACAACAGGTGACTACAGGAGATATTGTTTTTGATTTATAGATCTTGTCTGGATATAAAACTATAGGAATGTCTCCAAAAATGGAAGTGAACTGCTACTGTAACAGTGTAAGAGGACTAAACAAAGTATTTAACCCATGAAGTAAGTTAAAAGCTCAATGGGTATCCTTCATGTGATACATGCGATGTCCAATAAAGTGGAATAAATAACAGGAAATAATATTGCATAAATCTAAACTTGGAACCAGCTCAATGATTAAACCAGGGTGCACTGTGCCTGCCTGGCTTTGAATGCATTCCTAGTATTCAGATGCCCTTTTTACATAGAACTGAGCCTAATTTAAAATGCGTCATTTATCTGTCTGCTCACCGATGGCCACTGCTACATTACTGAATTACAAAAATAAACAAAAACATACATACATTCAGTAATATATTAGTATGTCTGTGCCCATATATATATGGTGTTCAGGTCTTAATGCGTTAAAAGTGTTGTGTAAATGAAGGCCCAGACACAGTATGTCATCAAGCTGCAGGGATGCATCTTAAAGGCTTTTACTCACTGTACATCGTTAGGTTAAGTGTCAATAAATGAACTCTGATTTATATTTGCTCTCCGTTGAGTCATTTAGCAGATCATTCACAGTGAGTTGTAAAGGAGTAACATTCGCCATGCACCATTCTGTGTAATTAGGAACTCAACACTTGGCAAACTATAGAGTTGAAGGAGTCAGAAACTTCCGGCTTGTAATGGATTTTATAACCAAGAAAGAGCCAACTAGAAATTAACAATCATTCGCAAATGAGTTCCAGTTTCTATTAATACCCCAAATGAACAGAACGGGAAGGCAGCTGCCCCAGGCCTCAGAACGTAGAATTGGTTTGCTGAAGTTGTGCTTAAGGTAGAGCGGTGGCCTACAACACTGAAATACTGTACTACTATCCAAATAGCATTTCTGATATCAGCGCAGGGCGTCTAATGTTAATTGAACGGTGAATAGAAAAGCATGTGTGTATGAGGTAGTGTGTGTGTGGGTGTATGTTTGTGCATACACTTAAAATCCAGTGTGCCTCTAATGAGACACAAAGTACAGAGAGCAGGTTGAGCGTGGGCTGGAAACCATGGCAACGGCCTTGGGCTCCTAGAGATGTGGAGAGAGATAGAAAGAGAGCGAGAGAGCCACCATGTCATTTAAACGTTTTTTGTGATCAAGAACAGAGCAGGTGATTGATCCGTGTAAGTTATCATGAAATATGGCGGTCTGACCAAATACACATGTGGACACACAAGATTTACATGACAGTCCTATTTATATCATTATTCTTTATGCCTTACTCTTGTTGCATCATCGCCTACACAACTACGTATTGGGTGCTTGTTTTCAGAATTCATCCTTTTTTTCAAAAAAATTTTGTATCTATGTATATCTCTTACATTTGATTTGAAATGCTTGTTAGATACAAGGTATTTTTTTCTAGACTGTGCCATTCATTTATGCTGGAAAAAAGTGTCTTTGTATAGTTTTAATGAGGTTAGCCGGCGCATATTGTTAGTAATTTTGTGCTTGGGGCTCAGCTTGCACTTCAAAATGAGGTCGACCTATAAGGAATAAAATAGCAATCTGTGTCTGTGAAAGGGTAATGTCAAACATCGGCAAACACAGCAATGCCTCTTGTAGCCAATAAAACGCCATACTTCATATGATTCACTGTGCAATTAAACAATAACCTCAAAGTCCAACTTTTATTGTTTCTCATAATAGTCATGTGACAGTTTCATACTGCAGTAGACCAGGAAATCAGGGCACCACAAATAATTTTGATTGGCTAATATTTCTCATGCATTGTTAATTTGCTGAAGTTGTGGTGCAACTTGGGATGCGGTTGTTTTAAAAGGATTTTTTAAAAGAGAAAACAAAGGAGTTTGCCTTTGCAACACAGTTGTGGTTTGTCATATGAAAGTAAAATTCACTCCTGTTGGACCTCAGCACATCAATGACTGACCAATGGAGAAAGTGAATGGAATGCAGCCTCATTATTCAGTATAGGAAAACAGTATTGCAAGGCGAGTTTAAGTACATTTAAGTACATTCCCTGTTCAAGACTATTCAAAGTGCTTTACATAAAACTTCTAAAACATTATAGATGGTGCAAAGAAAGCAAAAAATTCCTTCAAAAAAGACTATAATTTAAATTGATTCAATGCAGGATAAGTTTATAAGTTACTGTGCGGATTTCATGCAGTTTCAGTATCTTGGTGTTTTTTTTTCTCCACAAATTAAGGTCTTTTTAAAATAAAATAAATCAGTATTAAGTAGAGGTGTCTATATGCAGTATAATCAAAGAAACCAGACAAAAAGAAATATAGCGTAATGACTCATTTTTAGGATTCCTTTTGAGTCAGCTGAGTCAAACAGCAGCTGTATAGGGACTGTACTGTGCAAGGGACCAAATCAGGCTCATCTTTTAAAATGCGATGTAGCTGTTAAGACAGATGATTTTCATGCATGACCTGTCAAACTTGGTCATTGTTCACTTTTTATGCCCAAAAAAAACTAACAACAAGAATACATACAAAAAACAAAAAAGCCTATATGACATTACATTATTGGATTCATGAACAACAACAGTGAACAAAAATGTGAGATACCATCTCACCATTTCCATCCATGGTGTCTCATAAGGTCTGCGGTGTTGTGCAGAAAACGGGCCAGAAGGAAATTCTCACATGAAATATCCAAACTTTTATTATTTATTGCCTCAGAGGAGCTTTTGGTAGATCAATCAAGACCAGAAGGGAAATCTCTCAGAGTTATAGTAGGCAGCCCCAAACTATTTCAAGCTCCATTGACTTTGCAGTTTTAATCAATAAAGCTTATTTTACAGCTATATGATTTTAAATGAATACCCAATTCAATCCAATTTTATTTGTAGAGCACTTTAAAAACAACACTGTTGGCCAAAGTGATGTACACAGCAAAGATGTGGTTTTAAATCAAGTCAGGCTATCAGTGGCCTCTAGTGCTGCTTAAAAACAAAATGTCCAATCAGAAAAAAGTGTTGCCCGGCAGTATTGATGTCTTTGTATTTCATGTCTGTCTAACAGAAGTATTATCAGCATTATCATTTATTCAGGCTGAATGACCTTCAGCAACATGTTCATCTTCCCATCAGCCCCCAGATGTCTCCCACCAAACAAATGCGATGCCATTTGTTTACAGACATAAGTGAGTTATAAATGTTTATTCGGATGGTTGCAGATAATGAATAGCACCGCTTCCAGTGTGATTAATGGCTATAGCTTAGAGACATCAGGTGACAACTTCAATGAGTAAGAAGAGGAATAGGACAGAAAAACTGTCAGTAGCAAGCAGAGAAGGCGGTTTACATGCACACATACCAACACACACACACACACACACACAAACTTGCACAAACACATTGGATCTCCAATCAGACAGGGGCTGGAAGGATTGCTGGAGGAGAAATTGAGGTTTGTACTCTGAAGGCTCAGAGAGCGATAGAAAAATGAAAAAGGAAGAAAACAGACAAAGAGCGGAATCAGAGAAAAAATGAAAAAGATATAAATAAATAAGCAAAGTTCCAGTAAGAAACTAATTTTCAATGGAAGAGTTAAGGCTCATTGTGTTGCTCGAGGCAGGTTAGCAACAATTGTGAAACAACGAGAAGATTTGTCATTCACATTCACTTCCTTCTATCTTTCTCTCTGTCTCTCTCATACACGGACACAATCATTTCACCATCTGTTCTTTGCAGGAGAAGCTCTGGAGGAGCAGGAAACCAAAGTGTCCTCCAAAAAAATCGCAAACTATAGTAATATGGCTCCATGCTTTGTGGGTGTGAATTATGAGGTAGTTATATTCGCCTTGCTAGTGTCTGACAGGGCAGGGCTGCTGAGCTGCAGCTGAAATACTCACTTTGACCTAGATCAACTCAGCAGCTGGCTGCCAGCGCTGTCTGCATAGTAGTCATGCCCATTTCTCAGTGATATGATGAATTTTGGACATTGCCCATAATGATGTAAGAATTCCCTCCCACATATCCTCTGACTTCCTGTTTCTGCTTTTTCACAGTCTGTCTGGTTGATTTGCTATTTCTGGTTTGGTCTCTCTCGTTTGCTTCCCTTGTCTTTCCTTGTAATGTTTCTTTGTCCCTGCGAAGAAACTGGAGCTCTCACCATGTAAATGTCTCCTACAATGTGATGCTAAAGGTGTGTGTGTGAAAGAGGGATTATTTGCTTTGATGACATCTTGTATTGCTACCTGACATCCAAAATGTATCACACTTGTGATCATGATCCCAGCACTGTAACGCAAAGCATGAAATTGAAGTGGGCCTCTAAGGAACTGCTTGTCTCTGCATCTCAGCACATGTTATTTGTTCTACTGTAACTACCAGTATTAAACTTAATCGGACTTCTTCTAAAAACCCACAGTAGCGTGATTTTGACTTTTTAAATTATTCAATTTAAAGGAAAACTGTTGTTGCTGAGATGGTTTTTAAAAAACCGAATATTCTCCCCCCCTCCCTGCAGAAAAAAAAACTGCGTCCACACAGCCTCGTTTTTGGATAAAAACTCTATCCACACTTAACCGCATAAATGTGTTGTGAAGCACGCCCATTAGCTAAATAGTAAAGCGTGCGGCCAGCTTTCTTGGTAATGCTGACCGGTGATCGCATTACAGTAGACTTTTCTTCGATGTACAGACATAAAAACTCCGACAGAGACAAGAGTGAGGACCGTGACATGCGGAAATTATCACTCCATTCCCAGGGATGGACGATTTCCTGATCAAAGCAGGCAGTGCGTCCCGGTCTGACCCATAACCGGTATCAGCGTCTTCGGACATTCCTCCGAGGTGGATTGGTTCGGTGGCGCAATATAACCGTCCAGTAGTTGAGCTTGTAAAAACAAGCAGGCAAAAAGTGCCTGAACAACAGACAAGGCTAACTGTTTCAGAATGTAAACACAGGTCGCACTTGTGAGGTCGGGGCATTTTGGTAGCGGAAAGTGACGTTTTGGATCATAAAACTCCGGTTATTAATTTCCACACGCAAACACTTAAAACGGAGAATTCGCAAATCTTCACTTTGGCCGGAGGCATTTTTAAATAATCATTTTTGAGCCGTAAATCTGCGTTTACATGTGGATGATAGGCCGAATCGTAGAAAAATATCTTCGTTTTTTTAAAATACACTGCTACGTGTGGACAAGTCCTTAGACTCTTGCCATGACCTTCCAAGGCAGGGTTGCTGTAGCAGTGGGAACTACAGAGACGGCTGCACCCACATCTTTAGAAACTTCCTTCCTTGAAAGACAGAGCAGGAGCTGTTTACATCCTTAGTAGAAAACCCAAACATACATCAGCAGGAATTGTAGAAGGTCACTTTTTGTCACCTAACAGAACAATCAGGGGGATTTTTAAATAAGGTAGCTATTGATTTGAACATAAAGCCATTACTTCAGTTGTATTTAAAATGTATCAACCACATTTTTACTTGGGAAAGAAAAACCCTGGAAATCCCTGGGAACTACTTAGCTTTTCCACTTCCACATTTTGGTCTGCTGAGCTATAATTTCCTGTTTTTGCAAACAACTTACTGTCAGCTTGTAACAGAAAAGATTGGTTTTCTTTACTTGTATTTTTTCCTCGTTTAATTGTGAGTTGCTTCTTTTGGTGGCAGAATTATTATCTTTTTTTTTTTTTTATCAAATCTTGCTGTGTGCAAAAATATAATTTTGTTTCCATAGCCTCTGTAGATGGTGGCAGTCTGTCAAGTTTGTGGCAGCCATTTCCAGAGTCAACTTTATCTGAAAAAAGTGTGAGCTCATTGGAAGGAGGGGCATAGTAATTGGCACGAAATTATGGAGTCATGTTCTGCTATGGCTGGTTATAAACACGAACAGAAATCACTGAAATTAAAAGGAGCAGAAAGAGAAATCTGCCCCTCTCACACATATCTTGAATTTACCAAAAAATAACGCAATTGGCAATCATGCTACTTATTTTAAACAGACTTGATTTTATGTAATTCATCACATGACCTTTGAGCAAAACAAATGAACCTCTGTCATTATTTTTTCATTCTTTCTCCAACACTTTAGCTCTGAATCAGATTTTTAAAAGAAAGTGCTTGAGTTATTCTTACTCTTTGAAAGGTAAAATAACACCAACCGTGCCATTCTAGAGATTTTATGTTGTCAGCAATCTGTTGTCCACTGGTTGAAAACAACAGAGACTTAATGCAATATATACCTGAACCTTCATGCAGTGTTACTTGCTTGTGATTCAGCTTGGTCATGTTGGCCCAGCTCTGCCCCAAAGCCAACCATGCTGGGATGTCACATACATAGCTTGTTTTAATTCAATTAGATTCAGATATATATGCAGTAAAAACTAGTAGCAATATACTTTATAATTCCCGCTAATATTTATATATAGGGTTTTGCCATCTTTGCCATCTACCCTCTCTCTCATTATACAAGGAAAGGCCCCCCATCCCACTACTAAGGGAATGACCAACATGAAACTATAGAAGAACATTGTCCTCCCATGTGATTGATGTCTGCTTTTCAAATAGTGTGGTCACAGTGATAAACTCATGTCTTGTCTGATCAAACTGCTGCTTTACACATTTAGAAGAAAAATTACACATGCAGATTTTACCCTCAAAGATAAACCGAATGAATCCATTTAACAGTTGAAATATCTAATCGAACCTTCTTGCTTTTTCACGTGTGCTTTGCAGCGATGGATGGGCCGACAGGTATGATGTGACAGACGGCTATGTCAGAGAAGCGGCCGGGGGCATCACCATCAAGCTCCAGTCAGCTGATGTGAAATGGTTTGACGATTACTACCTGAAACTCCGTCCAGAAAACAACCACAGGAACCCTTGGTTTCCGGAGTTCTGGCAGCATCGTTTTCACTGCCGGCTGAAAGGTCACCCGCAAGAGAGCAACAAGTACAACCACACTTGTAGCAGTAAGTGCACACACAAATGAAAACACTTGGAAGTTAAACAGGTTTTTTTCCACGACATCTAATATTAGCTGCTCTTGGTGGGTTAATTGCTGTTGTTAGTCTCGTCGTGAGAGTCATTGGGATAACGCCTGATAATTGGAGCTCTTCTGTTTTGCACAGAGATAAAAAAAAAACCAAGAGGAATCATTGTTTTAGGTCAGCGTAACAGACTACGTTACCAGTCTGAATTTTATTGATTGGCTTTTGTAATGTCCACCATTAATGCAAATATTTTACAAACAGACAGGCTGAACACACACCCACACACCTACAAACCGACCATATGGATGCACACAGCTTTTCGGTTCATCTGGAGAGTGCTCCCTTTATTTTGCTCATTGCATTCAGTCTTCTGCCCTTCTCTCTCCAATTCATTCCTACCATTCAAAGGCAAAACAGTGCTCGAGGGCAGCATCAAAGTCATGTCTCATGTATTTTAATGAAATGGGACACAAAACACAAATGAAGAGGACACAGAGAGAAAAAGAAAAGGAATGAGATGTGGAGGTGGGAAGTAACCGATGAGGAAGAGGAGTGGCCTTTGATGTTATAGAGAATAGAGAACTTTTAGTCGTTTTTTATTCTGTAAATTGAGTTTCTTGTACTAACTAATTGTTGTTCTAACCTTTTTTCCTTCCATCCCTACTCACCAATTCAATTCTCACTTTCTCCCAACTCTACGCAGAACGCGAGTCCCTTCGGAAGCAGTATGCACAGGACACCAAGATGGGCTTTGTCATAAATGCCATCTATTCCATGGCATATGGCCTGCATAACATGCAAAGGGCTCTCTGCCCAGGTTATCAGGTAGGTCCAACACACATGGAGGGGTTAACTGCATTAAAATAAGGAGATAAACAAGATGAAGTGAAGAAGGGAGAGTGGGAAATGTGCCTCTGCAGTTATTCTGTATGGATGGGGAAAAAATATCCTTAGTCAGCTAGTACTGTTACTCTGTAGTTGTCCAGAGGGTGTTTCGGCCACTTCCTTCTTTACTTTCAAATAGCAAACCAATATTGTGGAATCCGCTGAGAGACAACAGTGTCATTGGAAAAAGCTTAAACACACACTTACACTGCAGTTTAGCTCTGTAACTGTCTCTGTTGTCGTCTTAGAGGTGTTGTCGGTGGTGCATCAACTTGCACCCACTGTTCCACCTCTGAGCTCAGAGCACTGATGCACCAGTCCTACCTTTAGCAGGCAGTGTGATAAGGCCTTTAGGTGCTGCTGACATGCAACAGTAAGCTCTGCTCCTATGTGGCCCATTTTTTAAATTCGTCTCAAAATGCTGTACACGCATCTGAGCTCCAAAAGTCATTTAGATCAGTTAGAGGGTCTCATAGTATGATATAGTATGTAACGTTTTACCAGTCATTCATTGCCACATGCTCTTCCTCTCCCTGAAAAGAGACAATCATAACTGTCTTCTGAGATCACCATTAAACGGCCAAATTGATCATGCTTCTGCTGATTGGGCTTTTGTCTGGCAAATTCTGTATCTTTCAGGGAGTTTCTCCTCACTCTCACTCTTTTGTTACTGTAATCCTATGATACTACTATTAATTTTATTCTGCCTGAGTCCTTTTATGCAATGCTGATATACCGGAGTATTTTCTATTCTAGTGGCAGAACATTATGAAGTGAACATTGTTCTGGAAATGGAAGAACCATCTTAGCTCAGAGAAATATGACATTCAGTGCAGTTAGTGAAGCAAATTTTTTATTTGGTTATCCTAAAACAGCACAGGATGTTGAACATTTCTTTTCTATTTTATATCATGACTTATTTTGTGTTTGAATATTTCCAATTCTTTAGAATTACATGTGATTGAGTTTTAGTTTGATTGTGTTAAAGAAACCTGGATGTTATCCTACTTTGAATACGTTATAAATGTGTGAAATTATTGTTATCATTTTTTTGTTGTAACTCCGCCTACTGGGTTCACCTATAGTTGAAGTTCAAAACTACAAAACATCAAATTCAATATGCCATCTTAGTGTATCACATGGGACACTGTATTACATTTGGTGTTTTGTAGTTTGGAACTATTCAGTTCAGTGAACCCAGTAAACTCAGTTGTGTCTAAATTCATTAAATGAGACAATGCGTTTGCCATTCATCAGTGGTATTGTTCCCCAAACATTATAAATCCCACAAAAAGTCTGCATACACTATAGCATCCCTGGGGTGACATATGCCTAATTGAAAAACTCTAAATGTTTTACAGATGGTCCATTACAAGGATATCCTACGATCTGCTGTGATTTTTAACAGCAGATTCATCAAAGTTCACAACATGCTATCACAACAGGACCCTTAAGTATCCTAAGAGTTACTTAGTTCAGATGCTGAAGGTTCACAGTTTGAAATGAAAACAATATGCAAACGCTGGACAAGTTGTTGATGCATAACGTGTAGCTGTGTCTCAATTATCACTTTCCCACATGTTATTAATCAATGGCAACGACTTAATCATGCATGGCAATGGGATATCATCTCACAGCCATGCATTAGCAATGTATGGCCACATGTTTATTTCCTTTTCTATTGATGCCACCAGACAGACTCTGTAGCTTTAGCACAGTACCAGTAAAACATTTGGACACCTACAGTACTCATGAAATTTTTATCTTTTATTTAAACTTTTTTTAGCAGGTAGTGGGTTCAAACTTTTGACTGGTGCTGCAGGTATACATTATTAAATGCAGTCATTCTCAAAAGCACATTCTGCCTTTATTAGACATTGATTAAATTGTTTTAACCTTGAGGGGAAAACCTTAACCATAATTCTTGCTCTGACAGGGATATTGAAATATATCAGGGTCTGACTAAACTTAATAAAATGCTGACAGAAATGTGCGTTATTTGCCAGAATGAGTGGGTGAGTTGTTCAAAGTTCGATTCTCTTTTCATGAAACATGATGGGTTGCTGATGTTTCCTGTTGTATATGATATACTGAATTAAGGTGAAAATTAAAGAAAGAAATTTTTTCAGCATTCATATGTCGGTAAGTTGTACGAGAGATAATTTACCACTGATTCTTTACTTAGGAATACTTAGAAGAAACAACGTTTTGTAAACTGTTTTGCATACTATTTGTATTCAGAATAACATGATTGTCATATATTTCAAGGGCCTCTGTGATGCCATGCGACCTATAGATGGTGCTACACTGCTTGACTTCCTAATGAAAACCAACTTCACTGGTGTGTCAGGGGAGGGAATCTTATTTGATGAAAATGGAGACTCACCTGGCAGGTAAGGCAAGTTTAAATGTATAGCACATTTCATGAACAGGACAATAGACATTAGAAACATTACAGCTAGGTGCAGAAAGGTTTGAGAAGAATTAAGACAGAAATGAAATAAAGGAACTAACATTAAAAGAAAGCAACCCTCAGAGAAAATAGAATGTATCACTTTTTTTCATTAAAGGCTGCAAATAGAAAAGTTTTTTTTTTTAACTCTGATTTTAACTGCTGAGAGTTTCAGCAGACCTGCAGCTTTCTGGGAGTTTTTTCCACATGTGAGGAGCATAAAAACTGAACGCTGCCTCTCCGTGTTTAGTTCTTTCTATGGGAACTGAAAGTAGACCTGACCCTGATGACCTGAGGGATCTGGTGGGTCCATATCAAACCACAAGTTAATGAATGTGTTTTAGCCCTAAACCATTGAGAGCTTTGTAAACTAACAGCAGGATTTTGACGTTGATTCTTTGACAACAAGGAAGCCAGTGTAAAGATGGACTGGTGTTATATGATCCACTTTCCTGGTCTTCGTGAGGACAGTTTGGACTAACTGCAGCTGTCTGATGGACTTTAGGGAGACCTGTAAGGAGAGCGTTACAGTAGTGTAGTCTACTAAAAATAAATGCGTGGAGACATCAGTCCTTAAATCCTCAATATGTTCTTTAAGTGATAAAAGGCTTGTTAAGGCGTGGGGGTGCGGACACAGGCGCAGACAGGAAGCAGGTTCGTTTACCAAAAATAAACAGTTTATTCTCCAAGTCGTAGGTACAAGGCAAGGGCTGAGCAAAGACGTGGTCAGATAAAGCAGGGTCGGAGGCCAGTAATCCACAGGGCAACAGCAGTGATGTGACGTTCTGTACCGAGGCTTCCAGGCACGCAACGAGTAATGAAGGCGGAGTTTCCGCGATGAGCATACCGAGGTTCGCTTCAGTTAGGGGTGGGACTGGAAATGATTACGTCTGAAGCCTCGCTGCCCAGCTGTACCACGTGACTGGTTCAGCAAGTGGTTGGAATTTGTTGCGGGTTCCCGGCTGCAGGACCCGCTGGGAGAGACAGAGATAAGTCTGTCCCCACTTATACAAATTAGCAGTGGCATTCTCGTGTACTCCTGCCTTGTCTTTGCCCAGTGAGCAGGTGTTTTCAAAAGTACGTGAAATACTGTAAAAAAAAAAAAAAAAGGAAATCG
>JAVQJG010257950.1:0-10932 GCA_036024015.1 Craterocephalus amniculus | reverse complement strand
TTTTATTGCATGTTTTTAACTTGTTTTTATTCCAAGCTAGTGGGAGTTTTAATGAACTGATTGGCAGCACCTGTGGAAGGACTCCTCCCCTCAATTAAGGACATTATTTAAGCCGGTGTGCAGGCAGCAGCAGGGAGGAAGGAACCAGGAAGGAACAGAGACACACGGCAGCCGAGGGTGAGGAGCGGTGCGGGAGGGTTACTAGCCTCCCGGCCAAACCTTGGCTGGCCGCTACCGGATGAAGATGATGACGATGATGATGAAGCCGACGATGGCGGTGGCGGCTATGACCAGGACTCGGACGAGGATGAGTAAGATCATGAGGAGGGCCCGACTCAGGGCGGAGGAGGAAGCTGGCGGTGAGCAGGGGAACAGGCCTACGGCTCGGGGGACGGCCGCCTGGAGGCGCGGCTGGCCCGTCCCCGGGGTACCAGAGAAGGCCGCGAGCACGGACGCCACCGGACCCACCACCAAGCCGCTTTGATGGAACCCTTGAATGCCCTTTTAATGACTTTCTTTTAACAGACTTTTTAGGACTTTTAGTTATTTTAGGTTTTTTATTATTTTTATTTATTTTAGCCTTTTAATAAAGCTTTTAACAGACTTTTAATAGGCCTACTGCCCTCCTTTCTCCATCCTTCCAGCAGCGCCGGTATCTGTTTTAGCGGCCCCTTTTCTCGGCCCGCAACATATCTATTGACACAATATGTTATTAAAGGGGTTGATCAGCACATGAAAAAGCAGCTGAGTTCCAACAGAAAACAACAAACATGTTTAGAACTTGGTAGCCTCACAATCTAAGATTGTAAATTGTGAAATGGGTAATAAAGCTGATGTGGTCTCCTGAGCCCTGTTAACATCAGAGAAATGTTTCTGAGTGTGAAGGGACTCAATAATATGCTATAACTGTAAAAATGTTGTATGGTGCGTTGTAAGTGGTCCCGTCTGCCACTTACACACTTCCAGTGTCCCTACATCAAGGGAAATTTTTGTTATTCTTCATGAATTATTGAACAGTCCAGTCCATTTGTCTGTTTAAAAATCATGTGTAGACATCAGAGTAAAATAATGAAAATAATGGAAATTATTTTACTCTTGGATAATAGTTACAAAGAAATGCACCCAAAATTGTACAGCTTTATAATTTAGCTAAAATTCTTTTTGTTGTTTAAAGAGCGTTTTAAAAAAAACTTTTAAAAAGCTACAAATCTAAAGTTTGAAATGAATCATTTGTTAATTTTTCAGAGCTCAGCTTAGTTTGTACCTTCCTGGAAAAAATTAGTATTTTGATAAAACTGGAATTAAACAATTTTAAAAAATGAGTTGCACTTTATATGTGGACCATCAGTATCAGTTAGTGTACATATGTGCATATATGTATATATGTATACATATATATGTGTATATATATATATATATACATATATATATATATACATACATCTGCATATAAACAAAAACATTAGAATTCACTGACCGTGGTAAAATCTGTAATACATCTTTTAAAAATCTCTTTCCATATATGATTAAATGTATCGTTTTTTACACGTTATGATATAAAGTCCCAAGTTGCTGTGAATGTGTGAGGAATCACTTAGGCCTTTTTCCAGGCCTTTTTCCTCGCCCATAAGTTCTTCTGTATGCAAACAAACACACAAAACAATCTTTCATGGCAGAATCATCGCGTGGTGTAAACTGATTCCCATCCAGATACAGTCAGCCTTTCAGGAATCTGACAGCAGTGTGAAAGTTGCTCTGTGAGCTTTAACATCGGATGAAAAAGATTACTCATGGGGAAAGTCTAGCTCCTAAACACAGCATGCACAACCAAACTTCTGTGTGCATTTAACAGAACACCAAACATTTGCGTCTCTGATATGGAAGTCTGATGCTGCTCTCTTAGAGATCGTTTGACCTTCTGTGTGACTGAAACTGAAAAGCTGCTCAGTGGATTAATCAGTACTGAGAGAAACAAGTCCAGTGTGAAGTGTGTTGGAAAAGAAAATAACATAAGAAGAGATAACTATGCCGAGGATTAAGGCATGGATGAGAAGCTTCTGCAGCAGATGTTCTTCAACTGTTGAATCACCTTCTTTCTCAGTAGACAAGTGCTTTTTTCGTTCATCAAACAGCTTTATGAGTGCACACATGCATCCTTTATTACAGAATCTGTGTTGTGAATTGGAATGAAATAAGCTTGACTCAACTTTTTTTTCTGGAGGTATAATTGTGCTTGGACTGCTTTATTACCTCCTGAGCTCAAGGTACTTGGCTCCTCTTAATTCTCTCAAGTGGTGTGTTGACAGTGAAAACAAGCCGAGGGAACAAATGCGAGGAGGGATCCACAGATCTGACTGTGCCTCGCCAAGCACACCCCCGTGCAGATAGGGCTACAATGGAGGCTTGGAGGGAAAGATGGACGGTCATACAAAGGGTTTGGACATCTGCCAATGTACAAGAGCGCCTGAAGTTTCTTTAAATATTCCTGCTGGAATGTCACCTTACATAGAGCTTTTTCACATCTGTGAGGAAGCGTGGTTTCATTTTCTTTCACATTAACACTCCTAGGATGAAAGGCAAATCTCACATTGAAAAAGTCTGGGTTATGGCTTTTAATTATGAAATCATATGTTTCTTCTTCCTGCTTTGAAGGTTAGATCTGTTGTTATGGTTTATTTTACTTTTTATTTTATTTTTTAGGCCTTTATTTAACCATGAATAACTCTTGGGATTTTGAAACTTTTTCAAGGGAGTCCTGGCCAAGAGGCGGCAAAAAGTTAGTTAAAATCAACAATAAAAATGAAGTATGAATTAAATAGAACATAAAAATTATATAAAAAAAACTTTTCCACAAATTAGAAAGCTCTCAGTCATACATGAAACAATATTTCTAACAGGTTGTTTGTGTTATCAAATGCTGTGGTGAGGTGAGCATCTGTACTGTACTCTTTTAGACGTGGGGGAAATGTGAATGGATGTAATATAATGTCATTGGTTATATGCATAGTATTATTCTGAGCGTTCACCATTGTCTAAATATTGTAGTATCAAGATCTAGGTGTTCACATGACTTACCGTATGACCGTGTTAACCTTAATTACATCCACATTATTCAAAACAGTTATTAACTGAGCTGGGTCCCAAAAGTGCCTCACTTCTCTGCACAAAACACTGCAAGAGCTGGTGCTGCCAAATCTGCAGAAACAAGCAACCCGTTCAATGGAAATAAGTTTTTCTTAATGACAAAGTCAGTCATGAAAGAGGACCTGGCAGTTCTGGAGCTGACAGCCCATGTTGTAAAGCAGCAGTGTACCATAAAATGCTGTGAAAACTCTGGCAAAATGGAGCAGTGTAATTAAGGAGTTTACATGTGAGCGTTGGGAACGGAGCTCAGCGTTCCCTACATTACTGCTTACTCCGAACATGACCCGATCCAGGTTGGGGTGATCAGACAATGCTGTCTAAACGGCAGTCTATCCAAAGCAAGAATATAAACTAGATAAATGTAAGAATATTCCCGAGCATGCAAACATAACTTTAAAGACCATGGCTCCAAAGTAAGAGATAGAGAAGTGGCAGGCATGAGGGATTGCAGGAAACAGAGAAAAACTCAAAACTCCAAAGGAACAAAGAGACGTTTATACAACCAGCAGCAACAGCTGAAAACATCTTAAAGCTGAGTCTGGCTAGCTGATATAATATGTGTGTGTGTATATTTGTAGGTTGGTGAGTTTCACAGACCAGGAGGAACATTGAATCTGTACAATATGTCAAAACCATTTTTTAAACATATGTATATATTTATTAAATATTGCAAGTGGACGTCAGAGCCAATTAAATCTAAATGGTTAAGCTCATAATGAGTGTGAACAGCCAAACAACAAATCCTATTACACGTAAATGTGTTTTGCACTTCACAGTCTAATAAATATCAGTCCTTAATAAATATCCAAATCTTTTTCTGATGGGTGATTTTCAAGTATCTGTTGTATCCCTGCTCTTGAAACCATTCATATTAATTTACAAATGCATTGCAGTCTGGTACGTTATGTGCAAATGTAAGGGCCTTTTCACATGGCGTGCTCGGGCCCGTGCTGGGCCCGTGCATGGCCCGGGATCGATCACGCCTAGTTACTAGTTAAAGCTACTAGTTAAAATGTGCAGGCAGCAGATCTTTGATCCTTTTATGAATCAGTGATTTCCCTGATGCTGAGTTCCAGCAAAACTCAAAGACTGGGCAGAAATATATGAGTTATATTTCTTCAAATATATGGAAAATACTCCACTTGCTCAGTAGAAACGTTGCCATTTGTTTAATTTCCCATGCTACCCTGCATCTTCCTCCCTCCTCCTCTGCAATTTTACTTCCTTTCTTCACACTCCCTTCCTTTCCTCCCCTCACGGCCTCCCTTATCTCCCGCCCTTCCTCCATGCCAGCTGTTGTTTTGAGGGCTCTGAGCGCATAGTCTGTGGGTCAGGACCTGGGCAGCACCTCTACAGTCATCAGCCTGGAGAAAAGCAACCATTGTAGAGACAGAGAAAGTGCACTAGGCATTTTGGAACGACTTTAAATTATCACAGTACTTTCCCCAGTCCCACAAAACAGAAGCCAATATTAAATTTGAAAATGTTCAAGCTCTTTTTGATGATTTAAAATGGAATAATTGAGTATCTGGAATAAATAGCATGTCGTCTATTGCATGTATACAACCAAGTGAAGCCTGAAAGTGACCATATATACAGAGTTAAGTTTTGATGATGCGTCATGTGGATAAACATTTGATTTGCAGCAGAAGGTGGAAGAGTATCCGCTGAGACGTCCGGGGAGTAAAGCCCTGTTCATACTTTCCCCGAGGATTTTTAAACACAACTGCTTGAATGAAATGCTAGTGAAAGAGCAGAGTTTCAATTTTCAAACTTACCAAAAATGCATCCATTTTCGTGCCACAACAGAAAATCACTAAATCCTAGAAAGACACTTTTAGGGCGCTGCAGCTCTTGGACTCAATGTGAGCTTTGTCCTCAGCACCAGAGAGAGAAGGTGAGTGTGAATTGTCTGAACCTTGACATTGTGAACTTAGAGGTCACATGTCGCTGGAAGCCATTTCTGAGGCCCAAGTGTAGCCATGGCTGTTGGGAGCTCTCTATATAGAATAAAAGAACCGGTACAGAACTGCAGAAAAAGCTGATGGTTCTCAACCTCTGAAATCATGTTTGGACTCCCAGTTTGAGCAGTTTGACTGTTTTAGAGGATTAAAGCTTCGCAATAATCTCGAGCAGTATTTTAGTTTGAGAACGTCTGAACGTTTCCACCCGTTTGCCTTTCCTGTGCTTATTTCTTCTTTTTCTTTTTTTACAGATTCTAGAGAGCAAGCTGGTTGATTCACTGTTATCTGCACATGCATCTGTCATAAGCAACACATTCAGGTTGCTTAAGGCTGGAAATAGTGATGCTTTTCTGCAACTAAAGAAGAGATTCTGAACACAGAGATTTACTGATGCAGAAAGAGGACACATTTTTTATCTCCAACATTTATTACTTTTTGTTTTACTTCTAACAAGCTCCAGGTTTTAATCTGTGGAATTTGTCATCCCTATAGGCATAGGAAGGTGAGCTTGGTGTATTTGACCTTTAACACACACAGAGGTCTCATGTCCCTAGAGGCCCAGAATAGAGTGGAGCGAGTGAGACGCCATATTTGAGTTTTTTTTACAACAGGTTTTGGGTGATAAACCCTGTTGTATTTAAACTTCCAAACTTTAATAGCATATTATCTGAAACAGAAAATAAGATTCATAGAAAAGTTGTAAACTGTTAAACATTCATTCATTTTGCATTCACATGCTGCCAGTTGAGTCTTTGATGCTCTGCCTCTGTGCACGGTTGAAGAAAACTTCATCAGAACGAGAGTTGGAATTTATTTGATATATTTTGCAAGGAATATTTCTAAAAAAGAAGAAAAAAAAAAAAGAAAACCAGTAGCACTCAGATTATATTTTTAGTTGACTCGTAGAGAGTTGTTTCTTTTTTTCACTTGTTTTTTTTCCCAAATGACTGAACATTTGCAAAACACATCAGTCAGCAGGTGGTACTTGGAGTTGGTGGCAGGTGCACTTGACACTTGAGACCAGAGACTGAGGTTGACATCTAGATTTAGGTGAGACACAGACAACTAAAGCACTGGGAAAAGGCTGAGTGCGCCTGACTGGATGATGCCTTATAACCATGACCCAACAAGATGACGGTCAGCTGTCGGTGGATGTCTGTCACCCTTGTTTGTTCAGGGGTGCTGCCTCGTAGGCTGGACCCTGTCAGCACTTTAATGCTAATTCAATAGTTTGAAAGGCTGAAATCCTTCTGCTGTTTTTATTCTTTATTTTGTTTTTTAATGTTATCTTCCAGCCTCCCCAGCTAAAAAGAAAGTCTGCCACACCCCTCTGCAATGGAATACTCCCTTGAGTAGCTGTAGTTGCTAGTTCCACATGGTCTTTGCAAAGCATTTGAGTTCTCCTTATGCCTTTTTTATGCCTTAACAGATGTCAAAAGAGAAGACGCATTAGGATTGTCCCTTAATTGTTACTGGATGTATGAAATCTAATCTATTTTTGTTTATAGAGCGGCTGTGGCTCAGTGGGCGGCTGTGGCTCAGTAGATAAAGTCGTCGCCTACTAATACTAATACAGGAGGTTGGCGGTTCGATTCTACTCCGGCACATGTCGAAGTGTCCTTGGGCAACCCTACCTTGCCTCCCGATGTGCCTATCGGGTGTATGAATGTTTTTGAATGTTAGCTCCAAAGCTAACATCAATATAGGTGCTGTATGAATGGGTGAATGAGATTTGACGTGTAAAGTGCTTTGAGTGGTCTGTGACTAGAAAAGCACTATATAAGTACAGTCCATTTACCATTTTCATGTAGAAAGCATGCTTCACTGAATAAAAACAATGTTTGAATATTTAAATGAATAATTTAACTACACACCTGATCCCTACCTAAATAGATAGATAGATGGATGGATGGATCCTTTTCTCAGCATTGATCACATACAGGTCAAAGACTGCAGTTCCTATCAGTATTCATATTATTTTATCCACAGAAATCCGTGTTCATTTACCTGACCTTTCCCATTAGCCCTATTATAAATGTGGGTTTTTTTCCCTCTGCTTATCCAGACAGATCATTAAACATGTTGTCCCTGTGAGCCTGTCCCACAGGAATGAAGATTAAAGTCTGAGCTGCATGGATGGTGAGGTCATTCCGGTCATGCAAAGGCAGCTAAACTATGACCTTTTACCCTCAGTCTGAGAGGTGAAGTCACATGTCTTCGTAAGCTGAAGTCTACTTGAAAGGATTTCCATGTCTGGAGACACCTGCATTTTGACAATTTAGAATTTATGTTCACTTTGAAAATGATATAATAAACACTGAAAGAGTTCGGCATTGTTTATGTCAAATGTAACAACTTACCTTTCAATTGATGCATCATTTATACTCTCGCTAGATAGACTTAATAATCTAAACTTCAGTAATAAACTCCTGCTCCCATTAACAACCCCTAATAAAACATTAATACAGAATACTGTAAGACTGCTCATGACCTTCACCACCTTGGTGTTTATTTTCATGAAATCAAACTTGCTTTGACTACTGCACCTTACTTTGGTACTGCCTCAAGTGCAGGTGGTAGTAGTCTTATAATAATATTATCATCAAAATGGTTCAATGCATTTATTCTTTCTCGTATTACTCAAAGAGCAATAGCAGCCACGCCTGTCTCTGAACCAATTAATGTCAAGTAAAGTTGTTTAGTGTCTGCATGAAGTTCAGTGCAAAACCAAACTCAAATAAATTGCATGTAATGAAGCACAAACATGAAGCCTAATGCAGACTTTCACATGTGACAACATGCTGAAAGCATTCCTAAAGATGAAGGATACATCATTTCAGCGCTTTCTACACGGAAACAATGTTGGCTCGCTCAGTTGTCTGTAAAACTTTGTCTCAAGCAAAAAAAAAAACATTCCACTTTGAGAGGAGTGTAAAATATTTCTAAAAACATAAAGAGATGGTTTGCTAATCCCAGAGACCAACATTTAGCTCACAACAGAACATAAAAAAAAAAAAACTTGAGTAGAGCTGCTGAAAGTGAGACATTTCACCATGACAACGATGCATTTATGGATGTAAGTGACATTTTGGAAATGTTCCTTATGATTCACCATTCATCTGCCTCTCTGAAGTGCTCTGCTTTATTCCTCATCCGGTAACTAACCTGATGCCAGTTGTATTAATGGTTTGCAACATGTTACTCCTGTAGTTTTGAGGACCTCCAACTTTTTCAGCCAATTTTCCTCAACATTTGTTCTACTGTAAATGGAATAATGGTTTAAATATGAGATTTGGAAATCATGGCATTCTGTTTTTATCTACATTGTAAACAGCATTCCAGCTTTTCGTAACTGGGGTTGCAGATTGCACAGCCAACAGTACAACTAATCTAATGCCTGGGTGGTCCAGTAATCGCTGGAAGGAAGTGATGAGCAGCAAACAACAAAGTTCAACTCAAGCAGTTAAATCAAGCCACGGGGCTGTGAATGAACAATGAACAAAACCAAATCCCTCACAGATCCTCACAATCTTTTGCTTCTGTCATGCAGCTTCTCGTTCCTTCCCGCCTGTCTGTCAGGATATGGCCAAGTCAAGCAGCAAAATCATACTGATGTGCTCAGTGAGTTAAGTCTAAGCCCCAATTAGAAACTTTCAGCCTGTAGTAAAAGAAAAAAAGAGAAAGAAAAATCAGGCTTTCATAGTTTTTTTCTCTTTCTTTGCATCTGTGTAATGACAACTTCCAGACAGTAAGCAATGATTGCTACAGCAATCACTCTGCTCTATGAGGCTAGCAGTAAAGGATACGTTCATATGAGCAGTTTATTGGCCCAGACAAAATTATGATTATTAAAAAAATAAGTATTTTTATTTTCTCAGTGTGCTACTTCTTTTGTTACTTTCATCATCTACTTTTTATGATTTGGATGCACCTCATATTTTGCAACAGCTCATCAGTGTCTAATTTATGAGGGTCTGTGTGAGTAGATATTACAATAAAAAATAATGGATAATTGGATGAAAACCTTCTGTTCAGTCTGTTCAGTCCAATTCACAGTTTGAATCCACAAGAAACCCAATAAAAAGCATCTCCTGATGACTGATGGACTTAAGATTGTACTGCATTTAGTTTTACTAAACCACAAATAAACTGCCCACAAAATTAAACCAGGAAGCTTTCATTCACAAAAATCTTGACCCTACTACTACTACTAATGAGACAAGGATGGGAAAGTGAAGAGGCAACTGGAAGCAATTGAAATGAAAGCGACACAAACCGTTTCCAGTATTTAAATCATCAGCTGTTTGTGCATCACACTTCTTTCTGATACACACCAACCTGCATCTTTATTATCTACAGTGAGAGTGTAGGGGTGTCGCAATGTCCAGAGAGAAAAAAAGTGGTGAACCAAAAATGACCCACAATGCATCTTGAAAAGCTGTGAGGATCAATGGTCCCTACTTGGGTCGATGTAGACCACAATGCATTGCGAGTGTGAGCGAATATGATGTCATGGTAACGTAACAAGCAGCATTCTCCCCTTCCGTCTTCTTATTTGCAATCTAGTTATTCTTCTTATTAGTTCCATTCATGTCAGTAAAAAGATGATAAGATTTAAAACAGGCACCATTTCTCTGATGGAAGATGATGGGTGTCATGAACATTGGAGCAGCACGAATTAATCTGTAAAATCATCATTTTATATGAATAGATCTGCAGCAATGAAAGAATGATACCCAGTTTAAGGATATAATGTATATTTTCATAAGAGTTCGGATTTGATTTGGAACAACATATTGACAGTGTGTGGGGTTGCTGTGGCGACAGTAGATGGTCGGCTAATCTGCTGCAGGGAGGAAGTAGTGAGCTTGGAGTGGCCACCAGAATGAGTTCACTATGTAGTCTGCTATGTAGGGTTAGGGCGGTAACTTTTCTGTAGCTTTCAGAAGGCCATACTCCAGTGTTGTGCTGTCTTTGCCATTTTCAGTTTGCGTTTCCAAGATCTGACTTTTTGTATTCACAGATCAGACTGTCACAATGAAAATATGACTAGGCCAGTCTAGTATCTTGGTCATACCCAAAGGTAGCAGGATTTTTGATTTTCATGACCGTTTCAGACATGAATACTTGCTTTTGAGGAGTGAGCTATTTTTAGCGAGTGACACGCTTTTGCAGGTTATTCATCAGGTTCAGCAGTTCGTACTAAGTGCTTTGAGAAACAAAGAAACTGTTGTGCAAATATTAATTCTGCTGTGAGAAATGCACCAAAGTGACTGAGAAAAAACGTAATACAGTGTCATGAGAAAATATCTGTTTATATAAGTTGAGTTAATTTGCCTGTTTAATATTAGAGATGCTAGGAAATCCCTCAGTATGGCTGTATTTCATGTCAGGTTTTTCTATGATATTTTTATGGTTCATATGTATTTGTATTCTGTCAACATTATATTACCTCAGCTGTATGCAATCTGAAAAATAATCAGCATATACACTTTATTGCAATAATATTCCTCCCTTTCCATTAAAGAAGGAAAGAAATCAGCTGTCATTGAAATGATATGAAACTGACAGTAAAAACATATATACATTTTCTGAAAATCATGACATTATTTTTCAGCTATGGTGCAATAGTATTTTTTTTTCACAACAATTACATTAAAAAGCAATGTCTTATTTAAAGAAATTCCAATTTAGCAAATATATATATATATATATATATATATATATATATATATACCGTACCGTACCGTACCGTCCTCTTCCGCTTATCCGGGGTCGGGTCGCGGGGGCAGCAGCCTAAGCAGGGAAGCCCAGACTTCCCTCT
>JAVQJG010257934.1:0-21138 GCA_036024015.1 Craterocephalus amniculus | reverse complement strand
TGTCCCATTGGCTCCTATGTTAAAAACGGCAACTTTACAGCAGAATTAAACATGTTTACAGCCTGGTACAAAAAATCATTTTAGGATTAAAATGTCAGGTTTACCTTCATGACAACTGTGGGGGGAGTGAAAAAAATTCTAACTCCTCCGTTTAGATGTTATTTAATCCCAAAGTTCCTCATAATTAGGGGCGTGTCCTTTTGATTGACAGGTGCCTGATTTCCGGGAAAACGAGGCCTAGCGTAGCACAACCGCGGTTTTTAGCCGCTAGCAGCGCTTCATATCTTTAACCTGCCTTCCTCTGTTAGCTGGTTAACTCCCATTAGCTCCGGGTTAGTTCTGTTAGCTTGTAGCTCGGAGTTTGATGGGTGTCAATCATCTCAACCCACGCTCACAGCGCCGCCATTTTTGGGCTTTCCGGTAGTCACGAGACTCGTGACGATGCCAAGATTGTGGAGGAAGGAACCGCCCAATGAGCTTCTTTTCAGCTCATCAGAATCCTTTGGGTCACGTGGTTTTAGGGTTTGTCCATTATTTTTTACAGTCTATGGTGGCAACGCAACAGTCCCAGTTTCCCCACTGGGCCTGTGCCCTTTGATCCCATACTGGAATATAACTTTAAACAATAACAACAGTGCATGAAATGACAGTACATTCATAAATAAGGTTGTAATTACACATAAAGATGATTCTTTCATCAAATGAGATTTAGCTTGAAGGACTTTCTGTATTTCCACCTCTTTCTTCCTTACTTAGGGGTGTGCTTATATGTAACTGTATGAAAATCAAGTCGTGGCCTTCATCATGTAGTCAACTGACCCTCCGGTAAAATCCAGACATGAACACGTTGAGCCAGAAATGAATGAGGAGGGATGTTGCAGAGCTCAGTGTCAGCACACCTCAGCTGCAGCTTTTAAAGTCTAGTTTTTATTCGGATCTTTGCTCTGGTGACTTAAACACAAAACATTCAGTCTGCTCACAAACATTAGCATCACTGCCTGTGATACAGAGCAGCACATTCCCCGTAGTTTTGTTACTCCAAGTTGAGTTAATGGAAATAATTATGTTCTGGCCAGATCAGCAAAAGAAAAAAACAGACCAGGATCCAAAGGACAGACAGACTGAGTTAGGACTCCGATTTCAGTCTCATCAGGAAGGCAAACGGGACTGATCAGTTATAAAAATGTGATGGAAAAAGTCCCAACCACCTCTGAATGTGCCCTCAATCTGTCCTGAGTGCATTCAGGTGCGTTTGGCTTTATCTATTTGTGACTGTATCGGCATGTCCTTTAGCACCAAACCTCCAGTCTGATAACTATGCTCCTGCTGTGACACTGAAAACACCCAAGAAAACATCTGCCTCTTGTTGATTAGACCCAGAGAAGTTTGCTTACTAGACTGGGAGGAGTGTGGAGGACGTAATGTTGTGACGACCACTTCTCATGTCTGAACACATCAAGGACTAAAGAGCTGATTTTAGCGGAAAAAGTCGCTGGCAAAGTCAAAATATGGAGCTCATTGTGAATAGAAGACAGCAGCCAAGTCATTGTGAGTCAGTCACTTTCGTTTCTGAGTGTTTTTTGTGTCAGCATTTCAATTATTTATGGAAGATTAATGTGTGATGAGGCCTGAAAATGTGACGTGGTGAAGATGTCAGATGATGGTTAAATGATGGTTTCCATCATGTTTTAGGTAATGATGTAATGCGGAGATGTCAAACTCAGATTCTCAAGGGCCACTTTCCTGCAAGTACAAGTTGTTTCCCTGCTCCACGACTGATTGAAATCAAATACATTCAACAGCTTCTAGTCAACCTCTGCACAATAATCCATTAATTTCAGTCAGGCAAGTTTCTGCAGGGACACATTTAAAACCTGCAGAAGTTTAGCCCTCCAGGGCCAAAGTCTGACATGTTTAAGCAATGTTACAAATCATAACATATGAATTCATCAAGGGGTGATTTCAAGATTCTAGTTTAAAAGAACTGCATGTAAGTTACACATTTTAAACAAGAATACATGTAATTTTTTGGAACAAACCTGTTTGAGGAGGTTGCAGGACAGAGTGAAGATGTCGAATAGGGAGGAATCTCTGAATGATGAAGCTATCTTCCTATGCTTGGTCAGGGGATGCGTCGTGTCGGCCTGAGGAAAAGAAATCAGGAAGTTTAACCTTTTCAGCACGTGAAGAGGATGAGACATTTTCCATTTGTGGTGTTTTTGTTCACGGCCGGAAGATAAATACAGAGAAACTGAAGAAATTGAATGATAAACTTCTTTAATACATCTATCCCACTGGATTTGTACTTATAGTGATCTGCAAATCAGTAAATTAGACTGACGGCATCTGTGGTGATTCCACTGGGTGAACTGCTTAGTTAAATCCCTGCAGCGTCTTGTGTTTACTGCTATTAAAATCACTGTAAATGGCAGCATGTTGTCATGAAGTGACACCAAACACATTCTCACACAGTCATCTGTTATGGCTTCTGTCCAGCAACAGTTAGCTTTGCGTCAGCCTCTTCATTTGAAGCAGTTCAAATCATGGGGAAAATATATTTTTTGTTATGTGACGCATTATAATGATACTGTGTAGTGGCATGATTACCATTATTATTTACTTAATACTTACTTCTATAATTATAGGAAAACATTACCTGCTGATTTCTGCTGTTTCTAAACTTCAGACTACCTACAGGTGCAGAAGCTACAAACCTACCATTTAAACCAATCAGAAATATGACATTGCCTCAAAAGCATCACTGGTTTAAAATAGTGATACAGTAACTATTGGAATTTACTGTTGCTTCAGTCTGTCAGCTGTTTGAGGACCACACTTAGAAAATGGGCTGCCAGAAAGTGAACAAAGACAGGCGATCATCCTTTAAGGAAGACTAGACCAAAGAAGGTAAATGATCTGATCATCTGAGAAAAAAAAAAGGTGCTTCACATCACAGGTGGAGGAAAGCTGCTGCGGCATCTCACATGTCCCGACGGCAGCCGCCTCACTTCAAAGCTGTTTTCATGTTGTGTGATGTTGTGACATTCTCCACTAACAGACGCGGTTTCTAACCAGAAAACAGTTTGCCAACAACATGCATCATGTCAAGGCAATGCTGTACATTAAGTCTGACACAGATGTCCCCCAGTGAGGGTATGATGAAACAAAACACCATGAAGAGAAACTTTCAATCATTAAAAACATTTGCTCGATCCTCTGCACAAATTTTTAATTTCAGCTAACTGTAAGTTATAATAGATCCAACACAACATAGCCGTTAACTTTCTGAACCAAATTTCCAAACTTTTAAATTCATCTACTTTTGTTCTGGTTGAACAGGTGTGATTGCAGGTTGGTTTTAGGACTGAAAGATATATCGTCATCGTATCCATATCGAGTTATGAACATTCAAGATATTAATATTGAAAAAGCAACAATATTAAAGATATAGATTTCCCTTGCGCTCGTCCTGCATGTACAGCTCTGGAAGTTTGTACTTTACTGAAAAATACTTGGTTTTCACCGAACCTGTAGTCATATCGTATTGAATATCGAGATATAGAATTTTGTCCATATCGTTCAACCTTAGTTGGTTTACCAGAAAAACAAACCAGGGCTCTGAAACTCTGACACAGAACCAGAACTAGAACCAGAACAGTGTTTGTTTGGTGCCTCTTTGTAATCTACTGAGTGACCTTCCCCTTGTCATAAACATTCAGTCTTTTTCATGAAAAACTGCACTGATGGTCAAGTTCAGTGAAATATTTTAAAACTTTCTTAAACATAATTACACAAACTGTGTAAATAAACTGTAATAAAAAAAATGTTTTAAATAATTTCTAAATGTTAATATGTGGAAACTTAACAAAAACTAAATCAACACTTCAGGACATAGGGGAGACATAAACTTCACTGAAAGGGGAAGGACTTAAATGTGTGGTGTAAATCCCAAAACACTGACTTCTACTGTACAGCTTCCTGTGCTTCAGCTGTGCCATAAAAGCAGGACAGACAGATACGAGTTTGTTCATTTATCGTATCTAACAGCTTCTGTTTTGGAGGCTTCCGTGTGTCTTAGATCAATAACCCCCCCTCCTCTGACTGCAGGCCCTTTAAATATTAACATGTTCACTTAACAGCTCAGGAAAATTTACTAAACTTCTTCCATTTTTTGTCCCATTACAAACAAGATAATGCTTGTAAAATGATTAAACTCAACTATGACATGTTCTTCCACACAAACAGGCATAACGTGGCTCCGCCCACCTGCTCAACCGCAGCGCATACACTTCCTGGAGAACTTCTGTGTAGTTGGTTTTTAATGTTTCTCTGATTGTTAGCAGCTAATTGGGAAAATTATCCTTTTGATATCCTACTCATTTGTGAATTCTGTAATTAACCTAAAAAGTTGTTAAAACTGACCGGATCAGAAGTCTATTTAAAGCTCTGCATTGTGAAGATTATGTAATTATATTTTGCACTGCTGCACACGACCCATGAGATGTCTGAGAGGCAGAGGATGAGAGTTGAAGGCGCCTTACCTGATTGATCTCATTGGTCAGTTGGGACAGGATGGTGACGCCTATGATGCAGTGCTCCACGCTGTCCTGTAAACACAGCAGTTACACATCAGCAACACACATGTATGTACACACACATGTAGTTTTACTGAAACGGTCCTGTTAACAGGTCCAGATCAGCAGGTTGGTGGCGATTCTTGTAGCAGGAAAGTTTTCAGAAAAAAAATGCTGCCTTTCCAAAAAAACAAGGTGAAAGATTCCCTTCAATTCATTCAATCCAGGAACCATGACTCCTTCTGTTGTGAAGATCTAAATAATCCATTCTCACGGAAGAGTAACAACAAAGTCGGATGAGGTTTGGAGTGAAATCCTCAGTCTCTCACCTGTAGGAAGCGCGTTACATCGGCGATGACGTTTCTGAAGACGTAGTCATCTTTCTGACAGTCGAACCAGCCCAGTTTGGTGATCCTGGCGTACAGCTGTATCAACGCCTGGGTCACAAACGCTGCCAACTTTGGCCGCGTTGCCAGATAATTCAGTACATAATTTCCTGTACAACACAAACAACAACTTCATCATACACTAGCATCGTGCTCAAGTGCTTCAGCATCACATGATTTATCTGAATTTAGAAGCAGACAAATTTCCAGTTCAGGACAACAGAAAATGTTGTGCAGATTTAATTGAAGGCCACTTCCTAGTTTGAGTCACTTTTCTTTCTTACTTCGAAACCGAACAACTCGTGGTGCAGCTGTGTTCTCACCACATCGATGCTGCATAAACGTTGTTTACAAAAAATGTTCCTGCAGTGTGACTTAATGTTACCGGATTTGATGAATTACTCAGGATATACAGAAAAAGAAAGGCGGCGAATAATATTCATCACTCCAAACTATGACCCAGAGCTTCCAGGTAATATACCGCTGGTAGGGGTGCATCGATCGATCCGCCTAAATTTCCGTAATTTTTGGGATCGGTGATCGACTGATCCTTAATCGGCAGTAGAACAAGAAAAAGAGCAAAAATGACCTACATCTATACAATTTACCTCACCGGCCTTACTTTTCATTTATATTGAGCACCCTACCTCATAGTTTGTAAGTTTAACAAGTATTGTTAATTGTTTTCAATAAGATAACATTGGAATCTTCAAATCGGGGCACCCCGAACTGCCGGTTGTTTTTTAAAAGTTTAATATGTTTTTAACAGAGGAAAAAAAGGAAAAATAAAATTAAATTGGATATCAGATTTAGTTTGAAAAAAATCTGATATTTAATTTTTAGGTCACATCACACAGCTCTAGCTTTTTCTAAAACTCTTGAGCTCCTGGTTCTTGGATGAGGTTGTGAAGAAGTTAAGCTGAAAGACAAAGATACTCACGGATGTCGATCCGTTGTTCAAGGGGTAGGGGGTTGCTGGTCCGAGACACCAGTTTAGATAAACAGGTTGCAGCAAGCAGTTGAGAATATGAAGACTGTAACAGAAATTTTTTTTATTTCAGTGCAAATAAAATTCTTTTTTGAAAAGCAGTTTAAAATCTAATGCAAAGAAACCCCAGTGCAGGGGTATTAATTAAGTATTTATTATTATTATTATTTATTATCCAAGTATTTATTAGAAGACACAAAACCAGGGGACACCCGTGAGTGAGTCTTCACATCAGCTCCTGCAAAATGAAGCAGGTCCTCTAGAGCTATCGCTGACTGAAGTTAACTCACTGACATTTAGGAAAAGTGTCCTTTCATGAAAAATGTTGGTCAGGTTTGTTTCTAGTTGATGGTTTAAAGTGAAGTGAATGAACTAATGTGTGGTTGCTAACTGGGGATAAAAATGGAAATAAGTCTTCAGAAATTCTTTGCAGCTGTTGGGATTATTCATTTCATGTCCAAGTATTGGACATGTTTATTGTACAGAAGCAGAAACAGCTGATAAGTCATGTGATCGGTCATGCAGGTCACATTCTCTGAGTTGATTCAAACAAGACGTTTTCATATTTCTTGATACTCCTTGGTTTTTTATCAAGATGGAAAAAATAAAAAATGAATTTTAACAACTTTAACAATTCAGTCTAGCTTTTTAAAATATAAAAGTACAAAAACTGTTGACTTGTGACCAAAATGCTTTCTGTCCCACTGAACAAAGCCTGATGAACTGAAACCTCAACCCTAAGTTAGTGCTTCAAAGGATCAGGACTACTGGAAAATATAACTATTTCATTCATTTTTCATTTGGAGGGTTACATGACAATTTATATCTAAGCTTTAATTTTATTTAGTTAAACTTTATGTTTATAATGCCGATTCACAACTGTCATCTCAAGGCATTTTAAAAATATAATCAATTCATGCTTATTTATTGAGATCCAACTAAGTCAAATCCACATTAGTTCAATTTATAATCAGGGATCATAAGAGCCACTTGCGTAGTTAAGGAAATATTGTTTTAGTAACAATGATTCAGCTGATGGAAGATGAACTGGTCATATCGACTCCGGTGAATCAGAGCAAAGTGATTTTAAACCGAGGGGATCAAACATCTGCACCCATGTGATCATATACATGCTGATAATGGCATTATTATTGTGCTTCATTCCTGAGTTAGCGGAGGTTCACTCTGAGCTCACATCAGCGACATTTTGAGCAGAAAATACTTTTACACACAGAATAACTTCATCTGAGCAAAGAAAGATTAATTCTTATTCATCTCTTCCAACCAATCACAGGCTTGGACTAAGTCATCTTGATTGGCTGCTTCATGATGGAAACGATTTTTTAAACTTCATTTCATCACATTTTCACAGATCAGAGAAAAGTAAAAAAATCGTTTTGTGGGCACAAAATTTACTTTTGCTTGCTCAGATTCTGTGAGCATCTCTTTCTGTCTGCTTAAAATGTAACTGATGTGCTTGTAAAAATCATTTGTATCTGCTCACAATGAGCCTCTGCTTGTCCGGGAATGAGACACAATAACAATCACAGAGCAACCACGGCCGGCTCAGGTGGGATGAGGCTTCAATAAAGTACTGAGCATCATGATGACAGTAACACTCACGCTGCCTCTCTCCAGCAGCAGCTGACATTTGCTAAGACAGTCAGGGCTGTTGGTGAACTCCACAAGAGCTTTCTCAGCCTGGTGTCGGACGGCGGTGTCTGTAGTCTCGTACAGCTGCTTACACAGGATCTCCAGCTGGGCAAGGCCCTAGATAAACACAGAAATATGGAAGACAAGGGTTTATCAGCAGCCTGCAGACACGTGATGTTGCGCACTTTCAGGATTTTATAGTCACAAAAACTAAAAAGAATTTGAAATAAAGCGTTCAATGTCTCGATTTACACCAACATTTCTGTTTACGCCTGTTTGTTCTGGGTGAGGACGTGAAGAAAGGCTGCTGTACAGTAATGATATCAAATTGCATTAATGTGGCAGACAGACACGCAGAATGCCGAGTCATGCACAGTAATCGGAGCGAGATGCCGGTCACAGATAAATTCAAAATGGTGGTGCGGTCAGGTTAGAGAGCACCGCCGGAGGAGCTGGTGGCCTGAATGGTGGTGCGTTCACTGCTCGCACCTGATTGAGGAGACGCGGCGCATCGTGGCGGCCGCTCTGCAGGGCTCTGATAAGCCCTCAGCACCGAACCCTGCCTGCAAATGGGACATCTGCCGCAGTAGATGAGCACAAATATGTGTTTAATTTATACTGATAAAGTTCCAAATAAATCAATATCAGGGGAGTGCCGGGGTGTATTCATCCAGAGAGGATGGGACAAGATGTTCAGCTCAGTTTGAGTCATGATCCAAAAACCTCTCATTATGAGGTAGCATGTTGTTGGAAATGAAACAAACAATGTAACAATGAAAAGATTCAGTCTAAAGCCCAAAAGTCCTCAAGCAGAAGGACATCGGTGATGTTTTCTATGACAAAAGCTGCATCTCAGTATGGTGCACAGAAAGAGTCCAGCAAAGACCTGACACAGGACCTGAGAGATGTATCTGGACCTTCAGTTCATCCATTATTAACCAAAACCTCGTCAGAGATGGACTCCATGGAAGGGTCGCTGTCAAGAAGTCATTCATATGAAGGAAATGGGGCGAAAAGGCTGAGGTATGCCACATGACAGAGTATAAATCTGTGGTCATGGGTCTGATGGTGTGATAAATCCTCCCCAGTGCCGGGGTCTTCACATATTCATATTGAAGCAGTTTGAAATGATCTGGACAGAAAACTTTTTTAAAAAAGGCAGAAAACGCCTAAGGTTGAACTTCAAGAAGCCTGGAGACCTAGAGCTGGTTTCAAAAGGATCAGACCGAGGTGGAGAATAAAGCTGCTCAGAACATGCATTCATGCATGTTCACAACTCTGTTTTGTTTCCATTTCAATAAGAAATCCCTGTTCCCAATGACAGGGGTCTGAGACTTTTCCACATTACCAGACACAAATAATAAAGAATAGCCCTGTATAAATGTATTTGTGTGAAGGAGCAACACATTTACAAACACTTTATACAAACTAAACACACTTCGATGGTGCTATACAAGTTAGGAAAACCTTGAGTTCACATTTGGACAAGAAGGTTGCATTAAAGAGGGATGTTTCTAAGCTGGTTGGACATGTGTGTTTCTTTTGTGGCTCATTTAGTTAAATATTAAAATATTTCCAGAAGAACCAGCAGCACACTGTAAATAAGTAGTGGAACTATCAAATGAAACCACAGTGACTTGAGTCAAACTGATTTGGTTACTCAAAAGTAAAGTTAACATTTTTAATTTAGACCCAACCAGCCGCTGTCAGTTAGTGTTACTGCACTGTAAGGCTCTTCTAAGTAGGCTATAGGATCGATGGTGTAGGGAATGACTTCATCAATCATTTATCCAGTCTGTGTGACGCGAACGAAGCTTAAATAGCAAGATTTACAACCTGTTCTATCTCAAGAAACAACAGTTTTCCATCCAAAAGAGATCAATCTACTGATATGGGGATTTTAGGTCAGTGGGTGCTGAAATAAAATGATTGCAACATCAAACAGCTGCAGGCGAAAACAAGATAAAGGGTTTTTTATAAAGACATCATGTATTCTGTGCAATTTCCCTAATTCTATAAATTTCTGGGCAACAAAATGTAAGAAATAAAATAATAAAAACAACCTGATGCTTTGTGGCGGGTTTAAAAAGGTACAAGGCAGGAGAACGGAGACAGTCTGATGAGTTCAGGTCCAGCTCTTATTTGGGGAATGTTTATATCCTGTTCAGCCTGCAATACAACATGTTCCACCTGACAGATGCTTCTGAATCAAACCCCTTCTATTTTCATTAGTCGTGCATGCTGTCCGACAGCAGGCAGATGTTTTCATTTAAGAGAGCTATAAACACAAACTAGTCATGAGGATTTTTCGGGGAGCTCGGTTTTACAGATTCTATGTGAGAAGACACGATGCCTGCATGACTGCTCCGTTGATTCAGATTAATGATAATGATGAATCTGTCAGATGTGAGGCGAATCAGCGATGCTCTGAATATTTACTTGTTTCTGAGCATCTGTTCCAGCTGAACAGCTGGATTCTGGTTAGCTACAGTTCATCTAATGTATTTCCATCATTGTAAAATAAAAAAGTAGCCCCTGGTGTATATATTGCAAACTAAAAACATTACTTTTTTACATGCTATGTGATGAAAAAAGCACTTTGATGTACTAACATACACCCCCATTTATATAATGGGTAGTCACATTGCAGGTCATATTGCACTATTGGTGGCAAATTAACTCTGTGTGTTCTTATCCAATTTCAAAGGCACCTGTCACACAGTGTGCACAGTGATCCACCAATCATCATAGATCTGTTTGGCGAAGAGCAAACTTTTTGTTGTAAAACAGTTCAAATTTGTACAACCAAACATGCTTAGTTCCTCAAAGATTATAAGCAGGCTGTGGGAGATAACAAGAGCAACTAACAGACAAAAACCAGATGTGCAACATTTGTAGAGTTAAGATCAGTGCAGGTTCATATCAACAAGATAGCAGGAGAGCAGTAGAGTAGTAGAGCAGTACTTAAAGTGCTTTTGAAGCCATCTTCTGTTAATTCCTGTGTCTTTTCATTGTGCAAAATATATCGCAATGTCAGTTTTTTCCAGTATCATTCAGGCCTAGAGAACCATGAAAAGACACCAGTCGTCAAACACTGCTCTGTGGAAAATGCTTGAATAATACAAGTCCGCCATGACTACACACTGTCATCTGACAGTTAATCAGAGCTAATCTTAATCACAGCACTGTGTCACTCCAGGATGTGATCGCAAAACAAGTTAAAAACATCAATACTGACTAAACTTGTCACAATCCAAAAGTTTCAAGTTCTATACCAAGGAACAAGTCAAAATGTTCCACAAACTTCACCCTGTTTCAACACCAAAGAGGGGAAAAAGTCACACTTTAAGAGGCCCTGATGCTTTAAATTAACAGAACTCCACACTAAACTTTCCCACTCCAATAATGTAGGAGAAACCACATCAAATCTTTAAACATACAGCAGATAATTCATCTTGAAGGTAAACTGTGAAGTTATCCAGCAATTATTGTGATGATCACAACCTTAAACATCAGTGTTGACATAAAACATAAATAAACTTTTATACATTTCTCACACCGCTGGCATATCAGTAGTATTTATAGGCAGTAAATATCTGTGAATGGTTCTATACTATACCACAACCCGAGTGCTGAGTCATGGGAGCTGGTTTTACTCCTTCTTAAGAAGTCCCATCGTTGGATTACAACTGTGAAACATTTCTGAAAGCCTTACTCACACATCACCGATTTCTTCCCGTAATACGCAGAAGTGTACCGACAGCTTTGTTATATTCACAGAAGCGTTCAGAGACGAGAACTACAGCTGAACCTTTCCAAGAACCTGATCTGTCAGAAACCTTCAGTTCCTACCAGAAAACTCAATAAAACCAAATCACACAACTAATCATGTGATCACACAAATTTATCTTACTCCTTTGGGAGAATTCAGGTTGTCAGCCACCCCATTGTGTGTTTTCAGCTGGGGTGATGTTAGCTAATAGTTAAACGCAAAAGAGATGCAGATTAAACCACCATTAAGATGCTGGGATCTAATTAAAAATGTTCGTTTTTATCTCTCTCTAAAAATGGCTCTTTCTATTAAATGAGCCGAGTCTAAAAACAGAAACTGTCTCCTGCCCAATGAAAGAAATACAACTTTGTTTTTTTCCTCAACAAGGACATCCAATCCTGCAAATAGTTCATTTCACACAGTCCATCTTTGGAAAAGACAAAGGGATTTCTCAGATTTTTTAAATTTATACTAATTTATAATATCACTATACATTTTGCCTGTAAACAACAAATTTGTTGATCGATAATTTTCTTTATGAAGTTATAAAAAGGATGTTTTATTATGGGAGTTCTCAGTAGTGGAAAAAATTCCAACTTTCACTATTTGATCATTATTTTCCAGGACTGACTAAACTGAAAACTTTAGTAAAATAAAAAAGGAAAATTAGATGTCTCAAACAGCTGCATCCACATCAGTTATCTGCAGATGACATCTGCATCACAACCAGCAAAGCAGCAACTTCCACTGGTCAATTTTTATCCACTCAGAAACTTTCATGGTCAAAAATCAAGATTCAGTCTAAATTGTTACATAAAATCATTCAATTTAATTCAACAAGGCCAGGACTAGTTTAACTGTTATTCTACTCAGGTTTCTATTCATGTAATGTCAGAAAACTGAGAAAAAGTTCCCCCTGTCCAATGAGTCACCTTTAAATGTCTAAAACAAGCTGAAGGAATAGAGTTTACATAATGAGAAGCTGAAAATCAAAGAACCGTGACTGACACAAAATATATGTTATCAAACGCAAATATCTGTGAGAACAAACTGCAACTATAAAAAAAAACTATTTCTACTAATATTAAAACACTTTGCTGAATTAAATTGTTTTTATGACATTAAACTGAACTATGCTGTACATCTTTTTCTCCACCGGGTCAACAAGAGGCCACATCAAAATCAGAAAAGGTACAGAAGAAGACTAAAAGGTTGTGTAATCTGCTGCGTGAAAAATTAAAGCTTCACATCGTGCAAGAACACACAGCATATGAATCAACTTTGTAAGAGAGGAAAACATGAGGAGGAGAAGAGGATTCAGAATAGCTGAAAGCAGAAAACAAAAATAAAACTGGTGGAAATCACTGATTAGGAACAATCCATGACGAAGTTGTTATAATGTGAATGGATGACGAACTTCACCACCAGACAAATGTTATAAACTGTTCCTTTTAAAATAAGGTTACTACTTATTACATTTTTAACTCAATTTTACTTTAACCTCTTCTTGACAAGACCTATTTTTTCCTGCCTTCAGTCTGAATGACATACCCAAAATAAATAAAGTCTTCACAAGAGCTGCATAATCTTTGTCTCTTGTCTCAAAAGAAAGCTGAGATGTGTGAGATTGCAACACAAGTGCCCGAAACTATTTATGTGCGACTGTCTGTGTCAGTCACCTGTAAATGGTTACCTCCTCCTAAAAGAAAACCAGATTACTTTTAGTGAAACCCAGAAGATAGCAGCCTAGTTCATCCTGGAATAAGTCATGTCTGATTAGGAACTGTATGGAAATAGAAGTTAAAGCTGTTTTCTATGTGGTTTAGTAGAATATCTCAAGAAGCCATCAGCCAATGATGGGCATCTCTATCCATGGTCAGTGAGGAGAACTGAGGGATAGCCCCTATACTAAAATTAGAGACCAGAAAAGGGTGAACCCCAAGATAGAACATCAAAACAAGGGAGAATACTTCACTATAAAATCTTCTTCTTCTTCATGGACACTACCAGGACCTTCAAGATTTATTTCAAAGGCAGAGTCATACGGGAACACATTAGCAGAGGAATAAAAAGTTGACCACAAAACAGCAAAAATAAAAGCTTATTTATGATCTTAGCTGCTAGCTCCCAGAGTTTTTGTCCCAGTGATGAGACAGACGTCTTTGTAATCAGTCACTGCTTTCATATGACACCATGTTTGTTTGGTTTGCTTTAAATGGAGAAATGATCAGAAGCTGTAAAGCGAACAGGGTGGGCTCATGTTGTTGTTACATTCCCATATAATTTTGTAGTGCACATACCTTATGCTGCCCTCTGTACAGAGGGGCTCTAGAGGTTTAATTGAATATTTCACTGATCAATAAAAATGTTTTATTCTTGACTCATTTTTGTACCTCATCTCTTTTAATGGCAAAATTAAACGTTTGTATAATTTGAGAGGAGCTGCTGAGAAACTGGAAGCAAGTACATGAAATAAACAAAACCAGTAAAGTTGCTGTTTGGATAATAACTAAGGAGAAGTTGACTTAGTGAATAAACAGTGACACACAAAAAAACCATGTGACTTCAATAAAACTTTATAAAACAAACCTGGAGACACTGGCACAGGCTCTGTGATGTTAGAGAGGAAAAATGTGATTCCTTAAAAACCACCAAATCGTTTCAAGACTAAACACTCAATTACTCCCAGAGATAAATAAATAATCATATTTGTAGGGTGGAGCCCTAGACCTGGCAGAATGATGATTATTTTTTATTTAATCATTTAGTAGGTGATCATTTGTTGAAAATGCAACAAATTTAGGAAATCTGAAAATTTATGAAAAGCAGAAATGCTTAGAACCAAATCAAATCAATCTTATCAATTCTATAAAATAAAACTAAAAAGTTTGGTAAAATATAGCGTGTATATCTTCATGGTCATCACACCAATATCATGAAGTATATGAGAGAAGGTTTATGCTGTTTTTCCAGCATAATTATATAGTTTTTATTATTGTTTTATGTGCATGCACTAAAACAAGTCAATTAAAACCTTTCCCACAGCCAGAAACAGCATGTTTAATCCCAGTGACGAAAGAATGGCATTGGACTGTATCCCGCAAGCTGTGTTAAACCACATTCTGATAATCAAAACATTCAGAGATAAATTAGATTTGGACAAAGAAGAACTGAAGGTTAGCTAGAGACAAATAAAGCATACCTTTTAAATTTTTTTGTTGTTGTTTCAAAGCCTTAATGTGACAGATTATGCTTGGTAAACATGTCTACATAGAGAAAGTAGTTTAAGTATACTCTCCTGTACTAGCCTGAGTACAGCATATTAACTAAAAACTAGCCATGTGATGCATTGCCATCTATCTTGAAACTGAAATAAAACCGTGACCGTAGCACTAGTTCCATAAAAGACTCAATGACGATTTAATGCTTTCCCCATGCTTGCAAAAGCCAGATGGAAGCAGGTATTACTGGGCTTATTGATCTGAGGAAAAGAGCTTTGAATTGAGATGTCAAAGTAGTATGGTTGAAATACGCTACTGTTCAAGAGAGTGAGATTATATGATTATTCACTAAGTACTATTAAGCTGTGGTGGGAGACTTTTAATTTAGAACTTATACATTTTTTCCTGTCATTTACAGAGTAAACAGTTAATACAAAAAGAGAATTAGCTTTTTATTTGATCATTTAAAACACATGGATGCAAGCTTTCATCATAATGGAAATGAAGTCATGTCAAATAATTAATAATCAAATTTGACAAATTAATTGCTTACATTTTTAAAGCAACTAAATACTTTATGTTTGCACTACTTCCAGTTCTTTTAAAGCTTGGCACTGCAGCTAAAGTCCTTAATTACTTTCCTTTTGAAGTTGTAAAAGTAAGCAAATATATTCAAAAATGTTTTCCACATTGGGATCACATCTTCCATGAATGTGTCTCACAAACAAATGTAATGAAACTTGGACTGAATCCCAGAACAAGCCAGTGATGCGGCTCCTCCATGCTGCACAGCTTCTAGCATTGAAGCTAACTCATCTCTGAGTGAAGGCTGGAATTCACACGTTCAACTAAAACCACTGCTTTGTTATAGATTGAAAGTTAAAATAAAGGTACTTAATCTAGACATTTCTAGTTCAAACATTTAAAACGATATAAACGCAGCCTGCCGGTGCAGCAGCATCATGTAGCCCTGAATCCCGCACAGCAAGGTCTTTCTTAGGACATTATGGAGGACTTGCCGGAGAAACAGAAAGTTAAACCCTGTCCTGCCTGCGATTCCCACACATGTGTCCGGATCAGACCACGAAGCAGCGGAGCTAGCCTCGGACAGGCTAGCTAAACCCAACAACGCTCCTTAGCTGCGCAAATAAACAACACAGGTGTTAAATCTCCCGGTGCATCCACTCCAGTGTCCCCAGTATCCGCCAGCCATGGGCATAGAGCCCATTTCTCCGTCAAACAGTTAAGCACACCGAGACATGTTTTCAAACGAGCTCGAGCGGGAGAAGTTGACGTCCGAGCAGAGGCTAGCGTTAGCCTAGCTTGCAACTAGGCTCTGCTAACTGTAACAAAACAGATATATACATAAATATTTACACCTCCAGGCACAAAAAGCGTCACACAAAGAGACAGACTCACAGGTCCTGCTATGATAAATGTCTATCATGTGTTTCACACTGGCGCCAACTGACAGTAAAGCTGTGTGTGTTAGCTTCATAGCTACTAGTCCGCCGTCAGCCATTTGTGTTTTATTGTTTACATGAAGTAACGCGCATATAAAACACGTCGTTATGCCGGTGGCGATGAGCCTCCAGCCCACACGGATACCGGGAATCGCACAGCGGCGGTGCTTCCCGGCGTCTGTTTGCATTCCTTGTTGCAGCTAACACGAGCTAACGCAGCAACAAGCAGCCCGAGCAGTGACAGCAGGCCACGAGTCAACACAGGCTGTCTCATCCTTTCTTTTACTGCCGACAGCCCGCGTACCGCCGCCTGCTGCACCCAGGGGCTACACACCGGCTCCGCGCCCATAACACCGCACCCAGATCCGCGTTCAGCCTCATCTCCATGCTCCTGGACGAACTGTCGGTAACAAAAACATGAAACCTCTGCTTACCTGCACATGATCCGCCATTTTTCTCCATTTCATGCACCTCTCACTCCCCCGCTTATGGGTATAGGAAGTAACAAGAGCGCCTCCAGTGGCCGCGATTAGAAATACTCCTTATTAATATCATCTTTTAAAACGCAACAAGACAACAGAACTCGGCAACACAGTTGAACACTGAAGTTGCCAACATTAGAGACTTAATTCTTGTTATATCCACAGGGGACACTCCAAATTCATATAAGTCATCAATTTCACAACACAAAAATGTCAACAGATGCAACTAAAAAGAAACAAACAAATTGAACAGACACAACTGAAGGGAAAACAAAACAGCCAAGACTATAACTAACCATAAAACAAATAATCAGCTATAGCTACAAAACACTTACCAGAACAGCAAAGACGACCATCAAATTTTAAGGGTCAATTTCAAGTTTTTGCTGTTTTCAAGCTTATCAGTGATGTTAATGTATCATTACTTACTCATAAAAATAGCCAAACAAAACACAGGAATAAGCGTTTTATGTGGATTTCTATCCACAAAGATCTTGATTTATCCAGTCTTGAAATCTTTCTCACAAGAATCTTTTTTCAGCAACCTGACCAATATCATATTATAGTTCTTGTTTTTCCTTGTATGAACATTTTGAAATTGGCCATTTTTACATAGCATGGAATGAACTTATTGTATGATAGGACTGTCAATGTTTAGTTATGTGGTTTAACATTGGAAAAATTTGCCCCAAGCCCCACCCATTATAGAAATAGACAGGTAAGCAGACTTACTTGACAACTAATGTGTTTTATATGAAGATTAGTTCAAAAATGTTTGTCTGATCAGATGGTTGAGAAGGAATCATTTAAAAACCAGAGTCCTGAAAAAAACTCCTGAGGTTTTAATAATAAGTTTTAAATGGAAGTTGCCACATCTCAACACATAAACCTTTAGCAGACAGGTGAGGGCAGGGATGGGAGCTCATATGGTCCAGTTCCATAGCAGTAATCCAATTGTGTGGATACAGAGGATCTTAATCTGGTCCTTTTCCTGAAAGAAGTACAGCATGAAACATGGAAGCATGAGATTCAGCTCATACATCCCTGAATAGAAGGAGTAAAGCTGAATCCCAAACGCTCCTGTAAATCTGCACACTGACACTCCTCCTGAGTAATTTCAGACGTATTAATCTGGTCTCCCCTTTCAGAGAAAGTGACACTGACTGTTACTTTAATACTTTTGAGGGCATTGCTGTGATGTTAGGACTGGATCCTGCCAAGCTGGCAGCAGACGTCATCCACCTTTACAGGGCTGAGAGAGCAAGCAACTGACAGCAGCCAGTGGCGTTCAGGGTAAATGTCTCCCATTGGGTGTTCAACCAGTCAGCCCTGTCTAGGTAGACAGAAGCCACTCTAAACAGGCAAGCACTAGGAGTTAACACCCAGGACAAGGTCCTATTGAGTGACTGGGCTCCACAAAAACAAAATATTTCTTTAAACTTAATCTTCTGTTAATGACCTTGGTTATTTACTTCAAAATTAAATTTCCTACCTAATTTCTTACCCAATCATTTGCTCTCATTTATTTTTCAATTTATTTTTCAACCCTTTTTGTCTCTGTATTATATTTCCGTCACATTTCTATTCTACTTATTCTCCCCAAAACTAATGTATTTTCTATAATTTATGATAATGTTTAAAGATCTGTTTAAAATTTAAATTTTGTGATGAAAAATTTTATTCGTACCTATATCATTTCTCCTTTGCTTTATCTCTTTCTCATTTCCACTGTTGTATTTGTTTCTGTTTATTTTTTCCCATTTGTGTGTGCACTTTTGGTTCATTATGCAAATAATTATGAATATAATTATGAGAGGCAGCCATGCAGCAAGAAGGTTGTTGTTTCGAAGGGGGTGGAAAACCGAGATTTGCATGTTCTCTCTCGACTTCCCATGGATGGCATGTTACGGTAATTGGTCACGATATATTTTTTGTATTGTATATTTGTATTGTGATGCACTAGGTGTACCTTGTCTCCCGATCCAGTCTCCTGGTTACCATGATTTGCTATATCAAATGGATGGATCATAAAAGTCCATGGATTTTTTTTTTAAAGTGCGCTTTTTTAAATTAAAATTAGCCCAATGTTTCACATCTGACCCGGAATTTATTGTTTTAACCAATTCATTTATTTTTGTGGAATCCATCACCATTATTCATTTTACACATCTGTTGTACATGGGTCAATTTTGTTTTCTCATTATGTTCATTGGACATTAAAAATCCACACCTGAATGACAAAAAGTAGTACAATAGTACAACAGACTGAATCAAAGTTGTACACAAATAATTAAAGAAAAAAGAAAAAAAATAGAATGACCCAAGAGACAAAATGCTCAAAAGGAACTCAAAACGAAAACAAAGTTGCTCAGAATGACCGAGATTACACAAAGTATCATCAGAGACACAAAATTACAGGCTCAAACGGACTTAAAAAAGAAAACAATTATTAAAAGTGATAAAATGACAATAAAAAGACATGAAATTACCTCAAACTTAATATCCAAGAAAAAAAACCTGTAATTTATAAACAATTTTATCTAACAAGATATCAAAGAATTAAAAACATGACTATAAATATTCCTTGAAAGATAAATTGATGTTTGTTATTCCTGTGGTATTTAGGTTGGTATTTCCATGATTTTAATTTCTCACATCCAGCTGTTCATAAAGGTCGGCTCTATAACCTATAGGTTGCTGTGGTTCCTGCTGTGTCCACTGGTGGGCAGCAAACAGGCATAAATCTGAGAAATACTTTCTGTCATGACTTAAAATTCAACCATGACAAACTGCAGAAAATAAACCACAGAAGTGTAAAAGATAAAAGTTAAAGTTAGCTTCATCTTTGTAAAGCTGGGTAAATGTAGAGCATGGTTGTGGTGGTGGGAAGAAAGCCCTGACATTATTGTGGTTGATGAAAAGGGGTCCCAGAAAAACAACCAAACTGGGGTCCACTGGTTTTATTAGGGATTCCAAACTGACCCTGTGATTGAGTGTGAGTGTTAACAGGTTGTTTGTCTTTTTATGTCTGTGTTGGCATCAGGGATGGTCATATTTGATACTTTGGAGTCGATACTTTGATATCATGCTGGTTTTGACACTTTTACAATATTGCACTGTGCTAATATCATGCTATCTGTTTTCACTTTAGAGTTTTAAATTGTAAAAGTATGAGCAAAAACCATTCCCGGTGCATCCCATCAGATGTTGTAATGCCATAATGATGATGATGCTGTTTTAATATTTTACTGCTTTAATGCAGGATGATGAGCACCATGTTTTCTTTTTTAGTTTAAGAAATCTGAACAATTTTTATACAAATTTGAAGCTAATTATTTTTACTAATTTTAAAAATATTCAAATAAATTTTATTCTTATTTAATAAACTCATTGTTATATTTATTATAATTTTTATATGCAAATTTCAGGTAGTCACATTCATGAGTTTATTCATATTGCCCTTGCAATAAGAGAGAGAGAGAGAGATACTTTATTGACCCTTCACAGGAAATTGGAATGTTAAAGCAGCAGCGGTGCACAAGTCATTCACTCATACATCACCTAATACAACATCAATGCATAAAAGATAGAAACCAAAATATATACATATACACATGCATATACACAAAAAATAAGTAAGTAAATAAATAAATAAAATAGTAGAGATCCCGTACTGACTAAGTACAAATCACAAATAACAACAACTAGTAAAAAATAAATAAATAAAAATAAATACATAAATGAATAAATAAAGATATTAAATGCACAATGTAATTTTTCTATAAGAAAGTAAAAGTGTTGCAAACATATGAGAAGTTCCGTATACTATCAGTATGGTATCAAAAGGAAAAATTTTGGTATCGCCCATCCCTGGTTGGCCCTGTGATGGACTGCCAACCTGTCCAAGGTGTATCCCTCCTCTCACCAGGTGGCAGCCAGGATAGGCTCTGGCCGCCCTGCAAACCTGACAGGATAGAAGAGAATGAATGATACATTCAGTATTTTACTTCTGTGGTCTCCTTATCATCTTTTTCTTTTTGATGTGTTTTTTACATGTTTTTGTTTGCAGGGCTCCAGGTTTGTACTTCTTAAGTGTCATGCTCTGATGTGTTTGTGAAATCCTACCAAGGTCGTGCTGCTTTCGTACTTAGAACAGCAGGCTCCTGAACCGTAACACAAACAGCTTTATGCTGAGAAGCCTCAGCTGATCCCACATCAGTCAGACGCTGTCTGGTTGTGCCCCTCCAGCTGACTGGACCAGCCGTCTGCATTGTGTTGCTCTAATGTGTAAAACATTTCATCATCACAAAGAAGCTCTTCTCTGCTCTCTGTCACTGTTTGAGGGGAAGCTGCATCTAAATCTGCTCTTTGATGTTTCGCTACTCCACCGCTCTATTTTGCCTCTGAACTTCTCCAAAACACACATGTAAGTCCACAGACACAACCACTCAACGCACACTTTCATTAACCTGAAAGTCAACCAGGAGCTGAAAATACTTCTCTGTCTCCAGCTCAGATGAGAAGAGGCTGCAGGGGGCAGTGCTGCATCAGAGATCACTGTTTCAATCACACACACACACACACACACACACACACACA
>JAVQJG010257930.1:0-23301 GCA_036024015.1 Craterocephalus amniculus | reverse complement strand
CTATCTATCTATCTATCTATCTATCTATCTATCTATCTATCTATCTATCTATCTATCTATCTATCTATCTATCTATCTATCTATCTATCTATCTATCTATCTATCTATCTATCAAAATTTTATAATCAAAGTCGTCAAATATCGGTGTAAATTATTTAGTTTGCTATAAGCACATGAATATGCTGCCTATGTTAAACATTTACAGCTTTAATGCAAATTTAATGTTTTTTTTAAATGTATAAAACCTGACAGGCAGTATGTAAACTTAAAAATCCCCATCAGTATGAAAGCGTAAACCCAAACTGTCTCCTACCTCTTTAAGATTAATTTTCACCTGATAAAAAACTAGATATTTCAACATCTAAACAAGGCGTTTTGAAGAATATAAGAAGATAAAATGATATAAAATGGTTTTGATAATTGTTACTCATTCAGGATGATTCACCAGCTGCCCCGATCAGTGCATGTATGCTAACAAATAACAGTTTCTAAATACTTTACAGCACATGAAGTCCCTTTTACACACACTTGGACACACTTATTCAGCATGTTCTAGATGTATCAGGTCCTTGAGCCCATATGGTGGACAGGTTGGATGGTCCTCCATTATGTGGTGATTTGGCAGAGCAAACAGCGTTAACTCTGCTACCCTTCGCTTCCCTCCACACTCCGCCGAGGATGCTGCAGCACCCCACACTAGCTGTAGTTTAGTGTTTGTGTCTGAGTGCTGACCAGTTTGCATATGTGTGTGTGTGTGTGAGGTAACAAAGCATCCAATGAGTGGGAGTGTGCGTCCCTGGAGCGGACATATGGGCGCAGAGACGGCCATCAGCCAGCCTGGCTCATGTTGCTGCTACCTCTTGATCACCTCCAGGAGAACAGCTGCCACATTAACATGAATGGAGGCAGAGACAAACAAATATACGATGCAAGGTAACCAAGGTCAAACTGTCGCTTTTACAAAAGCAACCAAAGTATTTATTACAAGTAATTTACCTTTAAAAACAGTATAAGTAGGTAGACATGAGGTCCTTATGAAGCACATCACACAACAAAGGCAAAAAGGACCTGCCTCCCATGGGGTAGGCTGCTCCACAGCCCTGAGACTCGGACTGTAAAATCAGTCATTTCATGCTCTCAGAGGGACACATTAAAAGTTCACTAATGTATTCTGGAGTCAGACTATTCGAAGCCTTATGGATGAGGAGGGGTTGAATTTTTAAGTGAATCAGAGAATGGACTGGAAGCCATGGTGGCGACATGAAAGCTGAGGAGATGTGAGTGATTAGAGGTCTGACTGCAGAGTGTTGGACCGACTGTGAGCAGGTGGCTAAATAAAGAACATTACATTCAATAATCAAAGGATAAGAAAGCTAACATGTCTATTTCTAAATGCTAAAAGTGTGTGTTTGTGCATTTCACTGAGTGGAGAGAACTGCAATGAGTAACTGCTAAAACGTTGATCAGGATTTATCTGACAAAAGAACGAGTCTAAAGTTTTCTATTGAGTGGTAATACTTAATATGAAAGAAGAAAATTTTTTTTTGTCTCAGCTTCGATCTAGATTTTGAGGCTTGAATTACCAACCTCCCAAAAAGTTACAATCCACCTTATTTATGTTGATATGATCTTTTTCATTGATTTCTATTTTCTCTTGCAGGGGAGGGTGACTGCAGACAGCTGGTGAGCTCTACGATCCCTGCAAGGTTGTTTGTGTTGAGCATTAATTTAGTTGGTTTTGTGTTAAAATAAATATTTATTATTCTGATTTCCCCTGTGTCCTCCCTTTTTTTGCTGTAGTCCACGAGCTGACCATAACACACATTTATTTCCAATCAGAAATGCTTTGATTTTTCTCCAAGATCTTGTATTGAAGTCAGGAGAAGCTCCAGCACATCCCAAAGACTATCCATTAGGTTGATTAGGACTCCGTGGTGGCCATTAATGCATGTGTGAAAATGTGAAAATGATGTCTTATGTTCCCTGAACCACTTCCACAATCTGAGCTCCATGAATCTTTGTTTTTGTCATCCTGGAATATGGCCAGAATAACCTGCTCATTCGCTCATTCTATGGACACATAATGTTGCTGAAGACCAGACAAACTGCAGTAACCCCAGATCATAGACGTCCCCCACAGGCTTGTGTATGTAAAGCACCTTGAATGTAAAATGTATGTAAAGAGGATGTAAAGCACCTTCAATTGTATATGTACATGAAATGTACTATACAAATAAACCTGCCTTGCCCTGTACAGTATGGAACTAGGCTTGATAGCTACATTACACCACATCCTTTGCTCCAGAGTTCAATCTATTTCAGCTGTCCGGTACTTTTCCACAACCACAGGATGTCATTTCACATGGTTGTCTAAGAAATGAGAAGCTACTCATGGCATCAGTTGGAGCTGAAACATAATAATTTATACAGTAAACATTATCCAATAGGAGGTTCCGAAATATTTTCTTCGGTGGTGACTTACTTTTTCAGATGGGCAGTTTAATTAAAGTAGAAAACTTTAAACATACTACGACAATATTTCAAAGAAGATTCCAGCACTTCCCCCGCTCAAAGAAGCAAAATAAGTTGCAACATCATACCAAGAAAAAATCTCAATACTGTTTTAGAGGGACTTTGTCACCTGGCTGCAGGTAGATTTATGTGAGATGAATTTACAGGAAAGGATGAGAAAAACAAGAGCAGCTTTTGCAGACGTTGCGCTGCCGTGACATCTGTGACACTGAGCACCAGAGACGTAAACATCATGTCATTTGTCACTATGACAACCTTTCTATCCGGAGGCCAGTGTGCTGGCTGGTTTGTGCATTGGTCATGATTCTGTTTTCTTTAGAAAAGCGGTTAACCTCCTTGGAAATGTGAAGTGCCCTGAGATGTGTCTTCATCTATAATGGTTAACACTGACTTACACTGCACAGACAAGTGGACAGAGAAATGGTTGAATGACTCTTAGGACCACAATAAGATCAGATGAATAGACACATTATGGGTTTAAAGTGTCACCTTTTTAAACTTGAGGCCCCTAAATGACAAATTTTGAAAACAAATGGTTAAATTTTCAAGCAGAGGTGTAAAGAAAAGCCACTGCGGTGACAAACAAAACACCCCAATTAAAATTAAAACTGATAATAAACCAAAACAGCTGATTTATTTAAAACAATTTGAATTAGCTTCAACATCCTACTCAATTTATTTAGTCAAATATCTGTATTGCAAACATTCACAAGGCAATAATGATAGAAAATGAAAATATGAAAAGTTAAAAAAGCCTAAATGAGCGTTTTGATTTTCTTGTGTGTGTGTTTCTCAGCAGAGGTGAGAGAACATTGTTTGTTGTAACCCCTCAGTTTACTATAAAAGCACCAACTGAACACCCACACAACTGTGGAGTAAAGCTGCAGCCTTCCAACTAGCCAGGAGACAGACAGAGGACACACACACACACACACACACACACACAGAGCTACTGTTTCTGCCTTGAGCAGAATACACAGTGAGACATCTCTGAGCGCACATCAAAACAAGTGTGTGCTTAGACAGACATGCAGACATGAGCAGTGGAAGTGGGTCATCTCTCTATGGGGCAGGAGAATAACAGAAATATATAAATATAACACACTGTCCCATCAGGATAGTTGTATTATTTTGTGCTTAGAAAAAAATATAAATGAAAAAAAAAAACAGTAAGGGCTTGAAACTGTTTTTTAGGGCATGAACTCCCAGATAGCTCCCTTTTCATCAATGCAAGAATTAGCAAAGCTTTAGCAAGTAAACATATTTCTGTGCATGTGTGTGTGTGAGGATGGGGGGCAGGGAGGTCATAGGTTGAGCTGCTGTCTCGTCTTTTGTCCTTCTGGCTATGCTCACTTGCGTTACACTTCAGCCGAACATGCACACGCTAATCGTTACGCACACACAAACACAAACACAATGGCTACATCCTCCTACTTGACCTAGCCATCGGCCATTAACTGTCTGCATCTGTTGTGTGCAACCGTGACCCAACGCCATCCACGCTGAAAACAAGGTTAAATTCAGAGCTGTGAAGAAAACAAGATAAAGCTAAACGGAGAACTTTACATCACAAGCCTCATTTGCGCATTATTGTGCCAAGTTTTACTGTAGTCATGCCTGTTACTGGGATTCAAATGGCAATCAGTCATGTGCACACATCCAAATGGAAAAGGACTCGCATGCATCCACTTACCCCCCGTAGTCTGAAAAGCTCTGCCTCGTCCGTGCCGGTGTCCCTTTATGATGTACTTTTTCCCCCTTTGTTGTTTGTACAAAGTGGATATGCATGCTGGGCATCTTTCAAGGCCTTTTAGAAAAGTACAGAGGTGTCCAGTGAGGCGCCTGCGTGGCCTTTTCCACCCTCACACAACCAAACGCGGCTTGAAAGGCACCAAAAGCAAGGCTGAGTTCAAAGAGGCTTCATGGCTGGAATTTGAAAATAGGTTTGCTGCTTTAGGTTTAAGGGTTAGTATGATGCATCCTAGAGAACAAAAGCATGAAAATATCTAAACTAGTTTGAAGTTTGAAGTTAAGTTTCATCCACAGCAAAACAGAGATGACCACACACAAGTGGACCACTTGGTGCACGATCCAGCCAAAGTTTAGTTCTCTATATTGAAGCGTTTTGAGTCTCTGTTATATTGTATAATTACCTGAAATAAGGTGCTCCTTGTACGATTATCTAATTCCAGAGAGAAACCTCACAGGGAGCCACAGAATAAAGATGCATTAAGACATTACTGACAAAGAAAGTAAAATCACAGTTAGAGCTCCATAGCAAAATAAAGCAAACAAAAATACGGCTTATATATAAATTTTTGATAACTTAAATGTAGGAAGATAGAATTGAAATGTTAAAATACAGACAACAGAGGTGATTAGTCTGACCATACTACTGTTACTGCATGTTATTTTCCCTATAGTTTATGACATGGTCATAAAACAGAATTTAATCCCAGATTTAGAGGGAAAAAACTTTGATTGTGTACAGAGAATTCAGGCTTTTGTTTGTGCTGCATTGTTAATTAATTTAATCCAGTTTGCTTGAGAACAAAGTCATAAATGAATCATTACTGAACAACAACAACAAAAAATAAATAAAAAAATCAAACATGTATCAGTGGAATTAACTGATCTCCTGTATGTTTAGGCCGTTCCTTATGATAATTAAAAGGCTCTTTACTAGAGCCCGGCACAGAGGGCTGGCTCCAACGGCTGAGTGGATTTGCAAGGGAGACAAGGGCTGTCCAAACGCTGCCAGCTCCAAAAACACTCTGGATGGACCGCCGTGAGCCCAGAAACCCCACTCAGCGGCCTTGCCAAGGCTGCACACACACACACGCACGCACACAAGCGGTTGGCTGTGCCAGAGTGACCCCTGGGGTGGAGGGTACATTAACTAATTGCTCAGTCCAGCTTACAGAGCTGGACAACAGCGTGGACAGAGGGAGAAGAGCTGGACGTGGAGACTGGAAAGGAGGAACGACTGAGAGCCACACGATGAAGTGGAAGGAGTGATGGTGTGATGAATGGATGCAGACAGAGAGGAAGACAGATGGACAGACAGACCTACAGACACAGAACTTGTTTACATGGGCAGGAGTCCAGCAGCTTTAGGACCGAGGCCAGCAGTGGAAGGACAATGAGGCTGTATGTGTGTGTGGCATGCAGGACAATGGGCTGGTGGGGTAGAGAAGGACAGGAGGGATTAGAGGTCAGGCTGAGGAGAGGAAGACACAGGAATGGAATAAGAGAAAAAACGAAAAGAGAAAAATGAAAGAATGAGACGGAGAAGCTTTGATGAACAAGCCAAACATGAAAAAACAACAACAGGTACGAAATCATCAGACAGACTGGCTGTTGCTTCAGGCTTCTGAGCTTCAGACGTCTTCCTCTGTCTCTGCCCACACCACAGAAAGTGCCCAAAAACATGCACCCCCCCCACTCCTCCTGCTCCTGTGTAACACACAAAGCGGACCCACAAAACAAATCAACCAAACAAGTGTGTGTTTATTTGCCGACGGTTACAGAAAAAGGACAGGATTTGGCTACTTTTGTGGGTTGTAAGGGCCTTTTGAGGAAAATCTACTGGGTATCTATGGTGATGAGAGTGAAAGAGCATAATGCTTTTGTTCATGGTTGTGTGTGTGGTGTCATGAGTGAATGGGAGGGGGGGGGGGGACTTTCCAAAGGCACACATGCACAGGTGTAAGCATCCGACATGATTGTCGCTCTTTTTCTTTCTGTTTTGTGTTTTTTTTTTTATAAACTTCTCTCTCTGACAGGTTAAATCATCACATGAAACTCATGAACAGCGTTTCAGTCGGTGGAACTTAAGTAAGTTCCACTTTTCTAAGTGCAGCATCGCTGAAAGTGCAAACCACCATCTTTCCATTTTGTGGGTTGAGTAAAGAAAAATCTGTCTTCATAAGGTGCAAGCAACTTTATTTACTTTACTGTTTGCAATGAAAATACTGTTTGTATTTATATTCAAGGACAAACTTTGTCATGAAGTTTACAGTTTATATATGTTTATTTATTTATTGGGTGACACACACTGAAACACCAATTATCCTTGTTTCTATAGTGCTAAAGGTTATTTTGTTTTTTCCCTCCTGCAAGCATAGAATGGTATATGGTGAAAAGGGTTATATTAGATTTTGATTTGAAATAACCTGAACAATACCTTGTCTTTAAATCGTATCAGCAATGCTCCATAGGTAAATTACCAAGTTATGAACATCACCATAGAAGGATTAACCTTTTGCAATGATAACATTTTATTTTCAATACAAATAATTCAGGTAATATAAAGGTAATTACATGTTAATCTTACTGAATGGTCCATCTGCAATAATTTCAAACAGGCTATCTTTTGTAAGGTGTAAAATTCAGGCATAATATAGATAAATTAGGTACTTGTGACTAATAATGATATAATAATATAATCACTTACTTATTATAGCCTAACCTAACAGCTGTGGTGGTTATCATGCTGCTTAAAAGGTATCAAAACAGATTTTCTATAAACCAAAATCTATTACGGGGAAACTTCACTGTAAACAGGATCTATGTAGTCAGATGGGGACTGAAGTGCGGCAGCATGTAGCATACCCCAGCAGTATGCATACAACATGCATTTTCCTGAGGATGAACTTTCATGCACAACAGAGCTAAATATTACCAACTATATGCTAATTAGCATCCAGTGAGATTGCTAACATGCTAATTTGTAGCAGGCATGCTCCAGTGTTCATAATGGATCAAACAAAAGGATGAAAAACATATTTTAATTCTTGCTTGATGTTGGAGCAAGCAGAAAAGATAAAAAAAAAAACATTAAATATATATATCGATCCTCAAATCTTTGAATCTTGCAGTCAAATATATCCATCTGATGGGTCACTGGCAGCATGGCTGAAAACAAAAACACGCTGTGTAAAAATAGCTCTAATGTTCACTTCGTCTGGCTGAAAAATTGGTCATTTTCTCAGGCACATCTGATATCATGTAATAATAATTATCAGTGTTCCCGTACACCGGGGGATGACGCAACCATCGCTCACAGACTGGTGACTGATGGGTTATTTCACTTTTGAAGGCTGCAGGTGGTGTAACCTCCATCCAGTTATAAATAATGAACCCTCAATGTGCCTGGGGAGACGGTCCTTAACAGGAAGACTGAGGTGCACGGTTTACAGATTTTTTTTTGGTAATTGCACAGTTTCAATGAAAGCTGTCCTGCTGCGTGATGCCCTTGGATGGTGGACACCGTGCTTCCCTGCTTTGGATTGATAAAACTACAGTTTCACTTCAAATCTGTCTTTTTGTATTTGCGTATGCGCACTTTCGGTCCCTGACTGACAAGCGAGATGATTCGAGTTGTCACAGGCACACAGAGCATTGCGAATGGCTTGTGTTCGGTTTGCTTATATGAAGGGAGGTGTACTGTGTGTATGTCTAATCCTCTCACACCGTGTCTTTCTGTTTGTGTCAGTGGGGAGTGCATTGTGCACTTCCTTCAATTCTTTTCACTGATGTTTTTTTTTTCTTCAACAGCTAGAGAACAGGACAAGGTCACATTACCACTGAGACACACACAGACACACAAATTGTGTTTCTTAATCCACTTTTAGAAAGCAAGGCCCACCTGTTCAGTCACGTCTGCAGTGACACCCGGGAATGAGTCAGTTATGCATCTGTTGGGGATTCTGGCATGTATGGCACCGTGCATGCATGTGTACCTTATGTGTGTTGAGGGAATGAAGTAAAGCTAGTTTCAAAGAAATTGTGTTAATTTTATGAAGTTCCACCAGATAAAACAAAGCCAAAGCAAATTTAGTTATGAGCTCTTTTGCAGTGAAGAAGAGTTTGATGACATGAAGTGCAGGACTTTCAGTCTGGAGTCGAGATTTTGTGTCCCGTTTGAAATGAATTTTATGTCATCCACTGTTTTAAGCTATTGTTTTAATATCCACTGCAACACTATTTTACTTAGATTTTAGTTTCTCTTAGGGTCTAATACCATATTTAGCAAGTAGAGTTGTCCCAAAGGTGACCCTTTTGCTTCTGTGACTTACTTATATATGTTTAAGAAGCTTAGAATAAGGTGATAAGGGGGTCGTTTATACAAGGTTTAATTTTAAACTTGTACATTTTCCCAGGAAGATAAGCTTTCTGGCTGACCCACAGCATAGCCATTACAGACTTTTCAGAAAAAGACAGAGGACAAGGAGCTAATTCACTCTCATCTTCCTCCCTTTTGCTTCATAAACAAGAAAGCAACTTTCCATGACCTCAATGGCTAATTAGGCCTCTTGCTTCTTTATCATCGCAGCCCCTTCGCTGCTGATGCATATTTTGTCTTCTTTGAAACCGGGCTGTAATGACAGATAATCATCCTGGGATTTGGCAGAGGGAAGAAAAATACTGAAGTGGAAGAAAATGCAGCTACGTAAATGGAGCAGGTAACAGGTGATCTGTGATTACAAAGTAATTACTTGGTAAATTGTCGGGTCGCTCAGTGACGGTTCTCAAAAACACTTATCACTTTTAAAACCATCCCTTGCAGCTGATTATAGAATGGGAAGCCCGCTGATTATTGAGGAAGATCAGCAAGGAATTTGTGTGTGTTTGCTAAATGTAATAGTCACCATAGGGTGAGGTCACTGCGGCTTCCCTTACGTGCAGGAAGCTTAAACAAATACACTCACACATGCATGTACAGACAAAAGCTCTCTCTCCATGCTGCTCCGAGGCCTTTTTATTCCAGGGAGTGCCCTGCTAGGCTGTCAGAGTTGATTTGCAGAGCTCTTATGGCACTGTTAGATGTAAAAAAAAGAGGGGAAAAAAGACAAAAAATCCTCTCTGTGAATGCTCCAAACTGGTTTCACAACTTTGCAGTAAAAATCTATTCCAATCACTAAAAAGTAAATTATTTACTCTGCTTAAATAGCACTGGTTACTACAGCATTAATACATATTTCTCCTCGTGGTCCCAACTGGGGGAGTTTGAGAAACGATGTGCCTAAGTTTGCCAAAATGGTCATTTTGGGAACTGAAAGCCTCCAGGAACTGTTCGATAAAGTGAAGCAGAACCAAACCAGAGAGGTTTTAGTAAAGAGATTTGACCCTTGAACCTCTATTAAATGTGAATATTATCTCCACAGAGTTACAGCTGCTTCATTACAAAGAAATGTTCATATATTCATTCATATTCATATTCATTTTTTAATGCAAGTCTGAAAGATTTTTTATGTTGTGTCATCCTCATTTCTTCAAGTAACACACATAATTACATTTACACAACCTAATACTCTGAAGATACTGTAGATAGAAAATGACTTTTTCTATTCTTGATCATTCATATGAGAACTGTTTCATGGTTTGGTTTATATAAAAACCTGTTTTCTCCCATGATGGTAACCATATTATCTCACGAGCAGAGTACATATAGCAAGTCTATTTGTAGTCATGACACAGTGATACCATGGGTGCGAGGTCATGAAAGCAATGCCATGTCTATATTTGGCTTGGTGTTGCTTGTCTGCTGTGTATTTTAACAGCATTTTCAAAAGCTTAATGCCACTAAATATAGATCCGGAGGGGTAGAACGATATTGTTAACCTTACCTTCTCACCCCGGTTTCACCACTGAACACCTGCTTGGAAGTAAACAGACTTCTGACTTCTTCACAGATTTCTGTGGCAATAAACTGATAATATATGGCCTGCAATTCATTTTGTTAGGGGCCCAGCCAAACCCATCCAAGCTCGTTTTCCATTACATAAGATGTCACAGATGTTGCATCATGTGTACCCCACAAGAAACACACCCTGCATTCTACACGTATATAGTTAGGTCATACTAGGTGAGCAGGTGTTTGGAGGGTTATATCACCGTTTAGCGATGCGCCTACAGCTGCTTACACGCCGATCTTAAGATTCTAAAGAAGGCCTCAGCAATCAGCACCAGGATATGACTGGACATGAGTCACAACACGTCTCATGATGAAGTCACGCAATGACAGGGGGTGAGGTGGGAAATCAGCTGCCATGGCAACAGAAAAAAATAAGTCTGACAAAAGAATCATCAGATCAGAAGAGTGTGAGGCAGCTCTGCACAGATGACTGGTTGGAGACGGGTTGTTTTGCTGTCATTGCTTATTGGTGCAGTTCTCCATTTTGAACGGTTGCATCACTTTACCAGTAAATGGTTTTCTCTACATTTGTTTTCTGTCCAATCAATGTGTATGTATATATGTATGTATGTCTTTCCTTCTGATTCCTCCACCTGTTTCCACTCCCTCCATCTCTGAGAACAACACACGGAAACTGCCAGGTCTGTAACGTAGAAAAGCAGACTCAACCTTCTCCTCTAGAATCAGTGGATTTGTGTGAAACGAGACGGTGAGCACCTCTGGCCTGCTGTGTTCTCACCAACTCATCCTGAAAAAGTCACATTGAGCGTGACCTTTTCACAGATGCATGCGAAGCGGAGTCACGTTTGCCGGTGCATGCTTTCTTCTCGCATGTGGCGCAGAGCGGTATCTATGGCTGCAGGTATTTGCCAGCTTTTTTGTTGTTGTTGCTAGGTGTGTGTGGACGGGTATTAGACTTGGTCACACATTCAGTCTAAACTAGAGTAATCTCCGAATAGGTGTTTAAAGCTGATGAGGCCTAAAAGGAGAACAACGGTGAAAGCAGGCACCGTGAGAGATGGGTGGAAGAAGGCTGGAGGCTCAGTAACTCTGACAGCTGACATTGTTTGTGGAAACTGGAGAAATTGGAGATGGTATCAGTTTTCCAAACATGAGTGTTTCAGGACAACAGGTGACAGCTACACCCAACCGTACTTTCCATGTTCGCTCCTTTTATTTGCTGCTCTGCAGCTGTATCCAGGGCTTGCCACATCAGATAGGAGGCATTGGAGAAGGTTTCACTTGTGTGAAATAATCATTCTGTTTTGTTTTTAAGGAGGAAGCAGGGGAAAAAGACAAAACAAAAGCAAGAATGTAGAGAAGCTCGGCCAAATGGGGAGGTAAAGGGGGTAGCTAAAGTTTGAAGGAGGGTGGGGGAGTTGTTGTTGACATGCAAGACGGGTGTCTATGCTTCATTGTCTGCTCCATCTGTCCAGCTTTATCTCTCCTTACAACCACCCCCGGGCTTGCCATCTCCACCTCTAGAGCCTCTATGCCCCCCCCTGCTCACACCCTGCTTTGTGCCGTGGTCAGTCCCTTCCCGCTTGCTGGCAGACATCGAGGAAGCTTCCACCCACAGCAACTGGTGGCATTGTTTGCATGCACAGAACACATGCGAGTACACTGGTGTGCTTGTTGGGAAAGTCTAAACTGTATGCAGAATGTTAGCATCTGCTGGCACTGAAGCATGACCACAAAGAATTTGATAAATGCTTACCCCTTTGAGCCCTGTGCCTATTTCTTAAGCCTCTGCCTGAAATTTGCATACCCATAATGAAATAAGTATGTCTGTGCAACCAGAAGGTCTATTTTCATACTTTTGGAGTCACAGTAAAGGGGATGCTTGGGAGATTTGTTAAGATGTTGAAATATCTGTTGATATGTTGTTGTTGAGGAATAAATAATATCAGATCGTAATATAATATGTGGACATTATCTCTACAAAGACCAAATCTGATCAAATGAAGTAGAACAATGTCAGAGTTTTAAGTGTAGAAAGTTCAGATGAGGTCTGATAAATGGCCATTTTCACACAGTTGGACCAGCTGTTCTCAAACTGCCCCAATTGGGGGATCTACTGTTAAATTAAATTTTTGCATTTATGCAACTTTTGTGATGTTGATTTGAAATCTAAAGTATTAGAAACAGCAAACATACAACCAAATGTTGGACAATGCTCAAGGGTTCAATTAGTATATGAGTGTTTTTCTTCAGCTAAATGAAGACAAATCTGAAGTCATCATGTTTGTGGCCAAAGATAAGCATCCAGTTTCAGTCAGTAATGTTAAAAAAGATGGATCAGTTCAGAAATCTTGAAATTTTGGTACCTGAGCTAAATTTTAATAGCCGGATAAGGAGCAGGAACCAAATCCACTTTTTACTCCCTGAAGAATATAACCAGAAGAAGAAGACTGATGGCTCAATATGATTTAGAAAAAAGTTGGTGGATTTGTTTTTAGTGACTTTAGTGGAGTTTTTACAGGTCTCTATGACAAATACAGTATGATGTAATGTTACTGTCGTTACCAAGATGGCCAATGGCTTATTTCAAATGTGTCAAGAAAAAAAAGGTAAAGAAAAACAAGCAGGTGAAAATTCCAGCAGACATAAGAGAAGAAAACCAACATCCGTAAAGGAAATGGAGGAATGAAAATGTATTTGTTGAACACAATTAACATACCAACTAACCCAGTCACTTAACTTTCTGCTGAATAATCCCATGAATATCATGCATGATAATGTAATTAATACTCTGTGTGATGGGGATGTAATCACCATGCAAAGATCTTTATCCTTTCTTAAAACACTGAATTTGGCAATGCTCCATTATGGCTTAAATGCAGGCTTGTGCATTCACCTCTTTAACTTTTCTGATTCTTGAAGATTATCTCCTCTAAACCAAGGAAAAAAGTGCACGTGTTGCCATTAAATTCAAAGATGTTGTTGGAAAATGACCCCTTCACATGTCAAGCTCTCCGTTATACGACACAAGTTATCATGCTCCAACTTACAACTAAAAATCTTTCAAACGTTCCAGGATTGCACTGACAAAAAATCCTGCTTTTTTTTTCTTTAAGGCTCCTGATATGAGCAGCTAATATGTAGATTTTTATTACCACGAAAAGAAATGTGTTGGATTTAGTCAGAATGGAGCGGTTTAGTGACTTCAATGCTGCCATCTTGGAAGAAAAGACAAGGTCTTTTTCTTGACCTTATAACTAAAACAAAGAAAATAAAACACAACCCACAACATAAAAAAATCAACCAATACATGGATATTATTTGGGATTTCTAAATCTGTTTTTTTCCAAGCTTTCCAACCCTGCCATCATCTTCCTCTCACATGAATATATTTGATGACCTTCGTTTTGCCAATGCCACCCTCAGACCCCTGAAGTGTATTGTGGTCTTCACGGTTGTGTAATAAACAAACAATCAACAACCAACTTGTAAAGGAGAGTAACCCATATTAGCACTCCAGGCAAAAAGCTGCCAAGTGAAATATGAACTCTGTTTTATTCACTTTTATTTGTGTTGAAGAAGAAAACTGTAAAACATCCATTTTCCTTTTCAGTCTTGTTTCTGTTCTGACTTTCTGAGTTCAGAAGAAAAATAATGGACATAACTAAGGAAGTGGCCGAGGTGAAGGAAGCAGACGAGATACAGTTGCGTCGGCTGGCAGCTGTGCCTGTCTCTCAGGAACAGAGACTGCGGATTGTCTGCAAATGTCTCATACTTTGCATATTTCCCAATGAGCTTGTACAAATAAGTCAAAGACAGCCTGTGCTTGCCAAGTATCACGTTTGAAGTGTGTGTATGAATGAGATCACCTCCTTCTCCTGGGAAATGCAGCTATCCGAGCTTCTTTAATATCCCAGCTTGGAACAAATCTGTTAATTTCAGACGAGGCATCCGCACAGGTTTTATTTATTCAGTTATTTATTTATTTCCACAGTATGGAAACCAAACAAAGGAAGGCCTACATGGCTGCTGCCAAAAACACAACCTGTTCAAAGAGAAACACTAAAGCCCTCTCTCCTGTATCATCACACCTCACCAAGGACATCTTTGAAGTTGGCCTAAACAGTGTTTTTTTCTTTCATCTGTGTACCCTAGCTGTAACTTTATCAGTCATCCAGGGATAGGTCTGCATGTACAGTATTCCCATAAACACTCCTAAACCTTGTGGACAGCTTTCTCAGAAATGTTGAAGCTGGTATAGCTGCAAAGGGTGGACAGACGTCATATTGAAGCCTATGGATTAGGAATGGGAGGTCACTTATGTTCAAATGCGAGTCAAGGCAGGTGAGCGAATACTTTTGCCAATAAAGTGTATCATTTCTGGCCACAAAGGAAGGAGAATTGTATTAAATAAGTTAGAATACCTACAAAATGGGACTCTGTCGATACATACCATCTAATGTGATAGAAGAATCAGCTGCTTTAAAGTGAAGCAGAAACAAAGGTCTTTTTTCATCTTTTTAAAGAAATTTAGGACTACTTTTATTTTCAACAGTGAGGGCTGCAGTGACTGAAAAACTCTGTAAGAAAATAGAGCTGTGTTCTAAGATTTTACAACTGTGTAAATAATAGTCATCAGCATAGAAACTGACATAGCCTGGTTTAATCGATGAACAAACTCATCTATATACACATAAATACAATGGGACTAAAACAGATCCTTGAGGAACACCTGCGGTTATGCTGAATAAGGCTGATGTATAGTTTACTACAGTACAGTAACAAATCACATTATTTGGGGCCCAGTCTGCTGTGATTGATTAAAAACGGCAGAGTGATCAAACCTTACAAACTGACATGTAAGCAAACATTATGCAAATATGTGACATGGGATGTGGATAGGTAATAGGCTCTGGAATGCTAACCAGACATTTCAGGCAGTGAAATAAAAACAACTTCCGTGGGAGATTGCTTTCAGAGTGGGCTTTTCAGAATACAATATACAGCATTTGGCAGCCTCAAGGGAAACTTGCAAATCTGCAAGGAAACGACTGCCCGTTGCATGCAAATACTGAATGCCTCTTTTTCCTCACAGCCAAATTCAAACAATAATTCAAATATCAGAGCCAAATTCAAACAATAATTCAAATCAAGCTACATTGTTAACAGGTGTTGCTGCTGATGGGGTTTGACTGCTTCCCATAACATCTCACAGATTTTTCAAAATGTTCTACAAAGGAGCTTTTCTTTAGTCTGTGCACTAGCGAGTTTCAGTAAATCTAATGCTAATGTGATCCTGTTATCTGTTCATTCTTTAGCCTTTCTAAGCTATCATTATTGGAGTTAATAGATTTTACAAAATAGTGCCAGGTTATAATGAAAAAAGCATAAAAGCTTTGTGATATTTGACAAACATGTTCATTGGTTTTTACATTAAATATAAATTCGAGGGATTTGGGAATCAGTTGTCTTTTTCCAGACATACCATTGCTTAAGTCTGTCTCTATTAAGATTTACTAAGAGCAATGTAAACATTTGTGCATAGACACATGTTATAGACAACTGATTTACAGCTTGCTAACAGTCATAAGACAGCACAGCATTTCCTCCCACCCACCCAACCAATAATTTCATGGGCTCAAAAACTAGGCCAAGCATATGAAACCACAAAGACGGCTTTCATGTTCCACCACTCCGCTGCTGCTTCCATTTTTCCATTTTTATACATTAAGAAAAAGGAAAGATGGTAAATGGGAAAAAGAAGCAACTGTAAGAGGAGCTATGGAAAAACTCAATTTCAAACTGAGGACATGACCAACATAAACGGTAAATCAAAAGGTTTATTCCCAGCTGCTTGTAAATAAAGATGAAAGCCTAGTGACCATGGCTGGTAAAAAAGATTAAAACAGCAAAAATGTGTCCTTTTTCCGGATCATTTGGAGCCCTTTGGAATTCTCTGTTTTGGCACAGCGAGCAATGGCCGGATAAAAGATGTGAACCGCAGCTGTTTAAGCTTACTTCATGCAAAAACACAGAAATATGCAAGAATGTACGAAGACAAAGAAGCCACAGATTTTGGAAACGTCAGAATTTCTACACAGACAGTGGATTGGAGCTTTACAGAAACCCGGGTTGTTTTCGGCCATCGGAGCACTGCACAGTTCATAAAAACAACCCCGGCTGTGGTAGAGAGCCATTGAAGAGCCAAAAGCTGGGGGGCACACTGCGAGAGAGGATGGGGAAAGAGAGGAAAAAGATGAAAGAGAATTAAGGGGGGAGCAAATTCACAACGACGGTGAGGATAAGAAGCCAAGGGAGACGTGGAGGGAGATTAGAAAAGAAGACGCTCGGAAATAAAGTGGAGCAGATGTTTTCCTCATGAGAGATTTTAGGAGTTGAATCTCTTTACCCATGAAGTCTCCTGTGCTTTCAAGTTAACAGTGATGTAGGCTAATGGGTTAAGAACCTGTGTATATCCTGCCAACCAAGTGCACCAACCTGTTTTTCAGCATGAAGCAGGATGATTGGACATGTGATGTAGCCTTGCTACTCCTGCGTGCATGCGCTTGCGTACATGAATCCCCAACATATGCTCCACTCAGGACTTTATTGGAACTTTATACAGTGTATGGAACGGGAAGATGGCGTCCTTCTCTGCACTTGTGTTAGTTTAAGCAGGGGGGTGTGCTGTACATGCCTTTCCTTTCTGACACAAGTACACCAGCAGAGAGTACTGCAGGCTGGAATGCTTGGCATGGGTCCATCCCATTCCTGCCGAGCCGGCATAAAATCCTACTAGAACTGGTATGAATGCGGGTGGAGGGGGTGTGGTGCATACTACCCAGCCTCCCCCGACAACACACCCAAACAGCTGCAAACAGTCTGCCTGTATTTCTTCCTCAGCGTTCCAGAGACTGATAAATCTCATTGTTGTGTTCAAAATCACACATACACATTCTCACTTATCCCCCTAAAATAGATATTTCTAAATGTCCTGCTCACATGATTTACATTTTTTGTTTTCCAGCAGTTAAAAGGAAAATCAAAGTCTGTTCTTATACAAATTCTTCATACTAATAACATTAATTGCTATATTAATCTGTAATTTATAGAACAACTAAACTAGTGGAATATTTTGATATTTATCAAAATGTGAACTGAGACGTTTTTAATGACAGACTTTGCTGCTGTGGTCTATTCAGAGCCAAAATTAATACATCTGAAGTAGCTAGAGCAGTCTGTGCACAAGAAAGACACAACTTTATTAAATGGCCAGCATCTTTGTGGGGGCATGATTCATTGTAAAACGAGTATAGTGACAATAAAGGATATTCATTCATTCTTAGAATAAGCATAGGCAGTTCAGAGTTTGATGGGTGTCAATCAGAGCCCCCCTCTCGGTGCCACCTTGTCACCCATTTTTGTATTTTCCAGGATTGACAAGACTTGTGACTCTGCAAAGGTTGGAACACCCCAACATGCCTACATGTCACATGACAGAGGGTCACTTGTATGCTAAAATTACCTGTGTGTGGTCCAGACCTGCTACACACCGAAAATATCTGAGTCAAGATTGACAAAGATTGCCCTGAACTACTTGCTCTGGGTCCACAGAAAAACTCTCCACAGGCTACATGATGTTTTTAATTAAACAATTAAATAACTGAGAGTTAAAATCTTCTCCTTCAGGTTTACACGGAAATATTTATTCTGAATTAAGTTAACATGGAAATCACGTTTTCTTTATTCTGCTCTAAAACCAGGGGTTGGGAAGGATTCTGATTGGTTGGATAGCGCAAGTCACGTACTGTACGTACTAATGTGTACCGGAAGTTAAAAACTACTTTGTTCCTTTTCGTCAACAACATGAGAAAATGTTGTAATTTCCATTTTCGCTTGATTTGGATTGTAGCAATGAAGCAGCAGCTAGGTGCTAGCATGCTACGTCACTTTCACCTGAACAGACTCGGTTTGATCCAGTTCGCTTCGGAAGGGAAGCACATTTATGGTCGTAATGGCGACAGGACGGGGAAACGAACATGCACAGAACGACCAGAATTAACTTAAAGTTGATTTAAGGTTTACATGACAGAAGATGAGAGAGCAAATAACCGATTTTGGAACTTCAAATGAAATAAACCAGCTACTTTATTCAGAATTAAGTTTAATTCAGAATTAAATTTGCATCAGGAATTAAGTGTTTAAATGGTCATTTTTCATCCGTTTTAAGCAGAATAAACTTTAATTCAACTCAATTAAACGTGGCCACATTGTCAGAAAGGCAAGGCGGGATACATGACATTTTCTTGGTCAAAGGCTGCAATGAAAAACTCTTAACCTCTAAACAAAAGATGATAGAAGCTGTTTGAAATAATGGCCAGGAGAGCCACATAAGCTGTGAGCTGAAATATTATCGAAAGCAAAAGTAGCATTTCGATACTTCCTGTTGCATGAAATGTTATTTTAATTCAACTTCCTTTTCTGAAATCGCTGTTGTGTTAAAACCCTCATGTGACATTACCTCTATATTAGAAGAGCTTAATATAAACAGAAGAGGTGGAAACATTCTCACAGATCCTCATTCACTGAATGAGGAAAGAACCATGACCCAAGGTTTTCTAAGAACCAAGTTTTCTCAGAAAAACATTGTATTGTGAAATTTGTGGGGACACAGATGAGTTTTACAGATTTACAGCTGCTGGAGTCAGACAATAAAACCTTTCCTCTGTTAACCCATCTGTATCCGTCTCCTTACTGTCCCATATTTAACTAGCAGTTATATATGGGACACAGGTATGTAGGAAATTCCACACACTCGGGCTATATGAAGATCTACCCCAGCTGAGGCTCACACCACCTCTGGGTCACAGTCTGCTCTAACCTTATTGCTCAACATCACACCTGATATTTCTCTCTCTCTCTAAATATATATGTAATTGCTGTGAAGATTCTCTTTAAAGACCTGAAGCGAACAGAGGGAAACCATCAATAATTGACTGAATTGTTTTTGGATTGATTCTATTCGATGCAACTGTCTTTAAAACATTAAATACAAATGAAAACACCATAAAAAAACTACAAGTTTCCACTTTAGAAAACAAGGCAGAGCCTAAAATATGGATTAGAGTTAAAGTAACAGTGTGTAGCCTTTTCTATTTACACACTTCCATAGCAATGCGGTTTATAGGTAACGAGTAACTTATTAGTCCCATAGGGAAATTAGTCTGCTACAGTTACTCATTGAGCTGCCAGGTTTATGTGGGTCATGGCTGTTTTTTGAATGCTTAATCTTTTTGCTGCTGTGTTTTGATCCACATTTTCAGCTCTGGTCCACAGAAATACTCTGTGTGTGTCTGCTAACTTGTTCAGTTTGCGGGTAATTAACTTAGATGTTTAGTGGGGTCAGTAGTACAGAGCGGCTAGAGAACTGCTGGTTAGTGAAATGTTTTGTCAAGTGTCATATCAGCGTGTGAAACCATGAAAGTGCATCAATAACTAAAAATATTTTGACTCTGCATCTGCACACGTGCTCGATAAACTCTGAAGTGTTGTGTCGCTCTTGCGGTGGAGAAGCAAGGCCGTGTGTGTGTTTTTATTTGTGCTTTTATGGGTCATTATGTGATTCATGCATATCAGAGTTGTGTTCCCCTTTAACTCGGGGACAGTTTGTTCCGTACGTGCCATGCCTTTGTGCTTTTTCACAAACACGTGGATCCTGCTTGCCCTTGCATCTTAATTCTGGGCGTTTTCAGACCAGTTGACAAAGTGCGTGCATGTTCTTGCACAGATGTGTTCACAGAGGAAGAAAAGCCACAGATCTTCCTGTCAGCTGTTTTCTGCCTTGCTCTCAGAGTATATTTCCACTCACTATGCTACTCATTCACTCTCTCTAAATACATTTTCTCTCCTTTAATTCTTTTTGTTCTATCATATACAAAATTTTTATCCTTCATGCCACTTTGTCCCAGTTTTTTCCTTAGTTTCCAGGTTTGTCTCTATATCTTATGCCTAATTCACCCTCATTCCTAATCTGGTTTCCTAAATCGGCTCCTTTCATTCTTCCTGGCATTTCTCTGTCTCTCTGTGTTGCTTCTCGTTAGAAAATTACATCTTCCCATCAACATAAACAGGAAACAGCTGAGGTTCTGTGCTCTTTTTCTTTTTCCTGCCAGTTTCTCAGAAAACTGAACCAAGCCACCTGAATCAAAGCCAACATCTCCGCCAATCATGCAGCCGACGGGGCGGTTGGAGGTTAGCAAGCTGCGTCGTGTTGACAAGCATCAGAGGCTTTAAATCAACACGTGCTTTTTGGTAAAAGATGTTTTGTTTAGTTTTTTTCCCCCCTCCTCTGCAGCTGAATGGGGAAATGGCTTCTCTGCCGTGTAGCGAAACTTAAACCTCAGTGATCAACAACATAACTGCAGCCTTTCTGGCAGTCTGCGATGCAACGACTTGAAGTAAAAAACATGATTTTGAGGATGTGAGTCGTCTTTTTTTTTAAATGTTTGTGAAATCAGCCGGGGGATTTTCTCTTCTTGTCAGCAAAAAGCTGATGATCACTGATACAAGTGCCCTTGGGTGCACCTCCAGTGTTTTTTCTTTTGTGTTTACTGAAGCGAGCACAGTCTACCCACTCAGCTGTCTACGTGAAAGAAGTGTCCGCACACTTTAAAGAGCAGGTGACATGATTGCCTTGTCCTGTTTTCAGGATTCAGACTAAATAAATCTGCTCGTCTATGCGTGCGCCCGGGTGCAGGACCTCATGCAGATCGGGGTCTCGCTGAGCCGCGAGGCCAGACTATATTTAGGAGGCCGGTTTTCTTTTTCTCGCTCTCCCTTTGAGTGGTTGAGAGTGTTGCCTACTGATTGGGAGGGGCCGACCACAGGAATACGCTGCCTCCCAGTCTCACCACTGACATTCAGATAACCATATGTGGAGGAATACAAACGGATGAAGACATCAGCGGCGGTTATCATTGGTAGCCAGAGCGTGCTGGTATCACTGCTGCTGGGCAGAAACAAGAAGTTGCGTAGACTAGTCGTTGGAGTGGTTAATTCCAGATGTAACGCAACAAGTTCCCCCTGAATGGTTTCTAAAAGATCTCAGAATGTGGCGCATCCTTTTTTATTAAAGTCTGCCATGGTAACTTATCCTCTATGGAAAATTTTGTACTTTTAAGTTTATTGTTTTGGTTTTTGTGGCCCGTATATTCATTGTTTTGGTTCAGCTTCACTCCTTTCCCCGGCTGTATTGCTTAGCTTCCTGCCACTGTCAGCATACGAATAAATTAAACTTGCTTAGCAATCAGTTTTTGTTCCCATGTCAAAAAGCTGCCATTTTGTCAAAGCCATAATACAGGCCCCCTAGGTGTCCCGGAGAGGTGAAGTTACTGTGTTAGAATATTTTATGCTGAGAATTACAAAGTAGATGCAAATGAGGTGAAGGTAAAGTTAGATTAGTGTTTTAGTCAGCTTTCTTATTCACTGTTTTGGCTCAGATATGTTTCCAGAAAATAAGATGGTTTGTTCAGAAATTCACGCCTTCTTTTAAAATATTAACGCCCCATTCTGCTAAAAGGTATCCAGACATGTCAAGGAGTCGTGATAAAGTAGCAGCAGTCTGGGCCGAAGCGTCAGACAGACTAAATTAGCTGCTCTCTGCTGAGCACGGTGAGGCTGCAGGGTCAAAGTTCAGAGGTCTTAGGGAGTTGAATTAATACAGACCTTTAAAGAAAGTAAATGTATTTATATTAGCTAGAAGTTAAACACACTCATGCAGCATCTGCAGGAAAGGATGATCATCATAGCGATACATCCCTATGTGACATATGGGATGTTTTTTTTTCTTTTTACGGTTTTGTTTTATTACACCGGTCAAGTTTTCCTCACTCAGACTTAAACACAACTGTTGCCTGCAAACAGAGACTTCCTCCATCATATGATTCCCACTGGGGTCCTTCACCTTAACCCAATAAGGCCTGATGCAAGAGGACTGGAATGGATTCCTCTGCTTAGTGTGTGTTCGCTGACTGGTGACACCAGCAGCCCGGAGAGGAAGGTACAAAGATAGTCGGACGGTGAAATGGTGGGAAGGGGTTGAAAGCGTGGGGGTGATAGGAGAGGGATCTGGAGAGAGAGAATGAGAGAGAGAGGATAAACTCTTTAATGGAGAGATAAAGATGGCAAGTAATGGAATTAGCTATTGTTGCTGAAATGGAAGGAGGGCAGAAAGTGGCTGAAGATGGACTGTGAGGAGATACAGATCAAATCTGATCCTCCTTTCTGTTGCCATAAAAAGACTTGAATCAGGGGTGAGGGCAAAAAATGGCTGGCCTCAGTGGCTAAAAGATGATAGTGACAGATGTCTCGCCACCTTGAAGCTCTTTCTGCTGTCACAGCCTCTTAAATATTATTTTATTTACGGAGTTTTTTTGCATTTTTTAATAGCCATCCTAAATTCCAGAATCTCAAAGAGCCCAGCTTTTCAGCTCGTTGTCTCATTGCTCCATTACCTCCGAGACCAGCTTTGCTAGTAGAACAGATCCGTGTGTTGAAGTTCAGTAAAAGTTGAACATGGCACAGACGCTCTTGAACGTGCCCTCATATTATATTACATTTAATGCTAGCTGTATTTAAACTTGTGGAAAAATGGATCCAAAAATAAATGATAAGAACAGCTGGAATATTCCTTCTCATCCAGAATCATCCGGTCAGCCACTATTTTGTTCATATCTCCAACTTATGCCACCCACATCATCACACTCCCGCCTCCATGCTTCACTGTTTGCACTTCCTTATGGCAATGCTGGCCAGTTTAATGGAAAACATGCTGGACTCTCTTGGTCTCATCTGGCCAAAGAATATGCTCCCACCTTTTAATCTGGTAGCTGATGGATTTTCATCCCTGCTGTTAGATGTGAAATGAAAAAGGGTGGATGATAAAAGTATAACAGAAGATTCTGCTCCTGTACAAACAAGTTTAATGACTTGCTTAAGGTGTTTTGTCTGTCTTTAAGATGACTGCATTTGCATTAGATGGAGTTAAAGCAAATATGTGAATCACATCAGACCTTGTAAAGAATAAAGAAAGAGGTGACTTGTTAGCCGAA
>JAVQJG010257927.1:0-18206 GCA_036024015.1 Craterocephalus amniculus | reverse complement strand
GCGACAGACTGGCGACCTGTCCAGGGTGTACCCCGCCTCTCGCCCGTTGATAGCTGGGATAGGCTCCAGCACACCCGCGACCCAATTGGATTAAGCAGTTCAGAAAATGGATGGATGGATGGATGGGTTGTAGAAGGAAAGATTGTTGATTTTAGGGTGTGGATCTGGAGCGAACTTCGTCACTTGGTCCAGGTCTGATAAGCCAGTCAAGGTTCCCCTCATAAGAAACTTGTCGATCTTCCGCCTCTGCCTTGAAGTGCACGCACAATGTGTTCCTGAGGAATGCAGCGAGACGGCGCGCAGCTATTTCAGTCGCAGCACTGCAAACGTGTCGGGACGCCCATCTGGTCTGAATCAATCAGACCTCGTCCCCACGCCAGTGTCTCCACGGGTCTCGCAGCTGTAATAACATGTCCCAGGCTTCATCGAGAGTCCACCTCAGACACGGGTCAGTCCCCGCATAGATGACCCGACACCTGAAGAAAGGGACGCCGATGAGAACTCATCTCTCAAACTAGAATAACCAAATTCAGACCTCTCCAAAGCGGTTGAAGGAGTGACCGTGACAGTTCGGTCTCACTCAGTTCGCCAACGGGCTAAAAATAAAATACGTTTGATGTTGAAACTGGATCAATGCATCAGCTGGCCTCAGCCGGCCTCAAGGGGCTGCAAACTCCTCTTTCGTCTGGCTTCCAGTCTCGAGCCTTGATAGTAAGGCTGTGGCTTCTCAACCCCGACGAGAATAAAACAAACCAGAATCTTTGGATTTTTTTTGGCCCTAGAAGCGCCCACATTTTCTGCACAAAAATATCAGCGCAAACTACCACCTTTGCAGCTGTTAAGAATATCTTTGTCTGCTTTGAAAGGCCAAAATTGTGGCGACCAGAGTCTTGGCCTGAACACTGATGGCATCTTGGTAGCGGCGATCTGGCTGCTCTTTTTTTTTTTGTTTGAGGTGTTTGAGGCACAAGTGCAGGTTGTTTTTTTTTTTTATTATTCGGGGAGAGGAGGAGAAGGAGGAGGGTGGGTGGGAAGGGAAGGGAAGGAGGAGGGAGGGAACATTCTGCATGACAATACCTACATCTGTCTGCCGTTTTGTTCTTTGTCATATCACGGGCTGTCTTTGTGGCAGAGCGCTGTCGTGGTAACAGGAGGTTAGAGGTACGGGGTGGCGGAGGAGGGGTTGTCGAAGGGAGACTTGTGACTCAAACGCCCCTGTGACACGGCTTTTGTTGTGCTTCGATATTTGATCCTCTTAGCAGTTTGCCATGCCTCCGCCCCCTTACTACCCTCCACCATCGCTGTTACTACTACTATTAACGCACATGCACAATTTCTTGGCTGTTTGTCCACTTCTGTGCCTCTTCGCTTGTTATTTTTTCCCCTTTTTCTCATTACCTGTCAAACATTTGAACAAAACTAGCGGAATTCGACATAGACGTCTTACTTTCCCTCCTCAGATAGCCATCAATTTGAAGAGTTGGTTAGAGAGCAGGGAAATATAGCCTTTTTCTGCCTTCTTGCCCTCTTCTCACACTTTCAGGAGAAACAAAGTTGAGGCAGCGAGCCTCTGGAGAGACCATTACAGGCCCTTTATTGTTTCAAAGCTGAGGTCATCCTTCTGCTCAGTGTAGTCGAAACAAAGGCCAAGGGTTTATTGCAGGCTCAACTGTGTGAAAGGAAACACACTCCAACATGTTTGATTTTGGGAGATAGTAGGCAGGCATCCCTGCTGTTTCCTTTAAATGTTTAAGGACCATATTCATACTATCAAGCAGGTCAGTTTGGATTTGTAGGGCTTTTCATGTGCATTTTTTCCCCTAAGTTTTGCAAAATGCCTGCGAGTGATGCGGCTGAGGTTTCAGGAATGACAGTTTGCTCATGTAGGGATGTCATCCCCGTTCTTCCCTGACATGTTGACGGGCAGAAGAGTCATCGGAGGGAGGGAAAAAGGTGAAGGGCAGTCAAAATCTGGCAGAATAGGTGCCATGGGGCATTTTTTACCACCTAATGAACATTTCAAGCTCTGTTTAGGTGTAGTATCTGACAAGGAGATCAACTGACCTTCTGTCTGCATTTACCCCCATAATATATAACAGCATCCCCTCCTCTGTGATCAGAATAAGTATAAAGGCTCATCAGACTCCATTACAGTGGTCACAATGTCAGCCCTTTTTGTTTTTGATGTGGTGACCTTGATAATTGTGATGGTAATTACAATAAGTGGCCATTATATTTCAAGGTGCAGCGACCTTCATTATCCAAATCAATTTGAGTCACTATCAATTTGATAATACTCTAAATGCGTGGCTGCATGGAAGATGCACACTCGGCACGGCTGTCGTCTGCCATATAATGGAATGCCGTTATTGAGATTGAGCCGCCCCTCTCTCATCCTCGGCGGCAATCAATATTAACAGCTTGTAAAAAGTAAGGCAAAGGATTGCCCCCACCACCCCCTTCCACAAATGGAAAGAGATGCTTAAACAAAGTGCAGCAAATAGAACTCCTGTAAAATGTTTGTTTATCCAGTGAGGCTGCAGAAAGATATTTTGGAAAAGGAAGGTTAAGCAATGCCTTCAAACCCAAGTTCTTTGGGGACAACTGCAATTATTTCAAATGTTATATCTTTTATATGCTCGTTTGAAAGGGATTCCAAACAAAAGAGCCACACCAGATGAAACCAAAACCAGGGCCTCATAAATTGTTCAGATATTTCTTCTTTTTACTTGATGGCATTACGTGAAACACATTTTCAGTATTCAGACGCTTTCACAAAGCAAACTTTGCATTTGTTCTTAAAAAGACTGGAGCAAAGACAATATCACTGTGAAGCTAAATGAGGAGTTGCAGAAAGGTACAATTTGAGCAAAAAATGTGTTTGATATATCCTGGTAAAATTTTCTAAATTAGCAGAGAAGAGAGAAGAGTCCATGAAAAGTATGAAAAAACTAAGAAATCAACTTTTTTTTTCTCAATTTAGTTAGAATAAACATTCCCAGCTCCTTTTACATTTGAACAAATATCTTTAGTGAGCACATTTTTGACAGAAATGATTCACTAAGATGAAGATTGTTCACCTCAGCTCCACTTTGGAGGCTTGCCAAGCCTGGCATGACCTCAGGGAGATCTGTATTCATATCTTTAACCGCTTTATGGGAGTAAAAGCGACAACTTGGCCAGTGATTGTGATCCACACGGATTTTTGCGACCTCGGCTCGAAAAGCAGCAGGCATCCTGGCGATGGCCTTTCTCCTGTCTGAACAGAACCGAGCCACGGCGCAGCCTGACAGATTAAGGCGCTTTACAAGCCTCTTTATGTTATGGGAAAATACACCCCGACTGAGCGCAGGGCTGTTAAATTCTGCACCTGTATACTGTTGCAGGGAAAAGTGCAAGCCCGGCACTTCTCATGGCCTTGTCCAGCAGCAATATTCGAAGCTTATTAATAAAAAAACAGACAATTGTTTGGCAGTTCTTTTGATGTATGTGCCTATTTGCTGTGTATCCACCCCTCCTGCCTGACAATACAGGGGAGAGATTGTTTTCCTGAAACAGACCTCCCCCGCTATCTTCCAGCTGAAGCAACCAGCCAAGGGGATGATTTGTGAGGTACCTGACATAATTTACTGTCCGTGTGACTCATATTTCAAAAAATGAGGACAAATGGTATTGAATGAACTGCCAATATAATTAATGGAGATCATGATCATGCGGAAATTGTTTGCCCTCTTACCCCATTTGTGAATTTAAAGGGTAGAGATCTGGCTTTGTGTTCACGGGCTGGAAAACAGGTTAAAGGGCATGCACAAAAAAAGGCCTTTTTAAATTTGTCGAAGCCCTAAAGGACTCTAAGGCTAAACGGACCACAGAACGATAAGTAAACCGTTACATCAAAGACAGTTTCAGCCACTGCAAGTTAAACAGCAGCCGAGCAGCTCACTTAGATTACATTGTGTTTGGAGGGAAAAAAAGAAAAGAGAGAGCAATTATTGCAGTGACCTCATTGTCATCTGCTGGAAAAATGTGTAATTAGCGCATGTTTACAAGTCTGGCACACCTGCAGCTCATCTTTTGCTGTAATGTTTGCCTTCAAGAAGCCAAGCGGCTGCCAGCCACTGTCACCGGCTGTCACCGAGACGAGAAAAAAAGAGAAAGGGAAGACAGAGAGAGGGGTGAGCTAGAAAAAAAGAGCGCCACAGTGTGTGCCATTCTTCCAGAAATCTCTGACTGGCTTAATGCCGCCGTTGCTGTGCATGTGAAGAAATGGGCATTTACAAGGGTATACAATAGAGACTACATTACTTACACAGTGGCCTCATTATATCCCTGACGCCTACCTTCTGCCCCGCACTGGTTTACTCACTCCTAGCTCTTATTGTTGGGGTATAATGGCGCTTGGGCATTTCTGAAATTCCCTCATTATTCAGCTTATTAAGGCTGCACCAACTCGATAATCGTGCCGCATTTCGTGTCAAAGGGGCGACTGTGCTGATTTGCCACATTTGAAGGCAAGACGAGACTCGGAGCTCAATCCTCCACGCGTGCAGGCGGGATGAAATTGCTCTGTAAAATACAGGCGGCGCGTAATGCTTTCCAACGCCACAATGCGCACGCTCCTTCCCCGGAGTCGAACCCGAGGCAAAGTGCACCTGACAGATAACCCCCCTCTCCGATCTGGTTGCAATTAGCCTCTTCTTCATTTTTGGACCTTGTGTTTTTTGTTTTTTTTAGAGAGTTCAAACGCTGCACAGTTTCTGGACGCGAACCTGCGGGCTGACAGAAAACACACACAGGGAGATCTGAGTGGACGCCTGTCGAGCTGTCAGTGAAATGTTGGTAGATTTCGCGATCAGAGGCGATTGTCCTACATTTAGTTTGAGACAAAATAGGTGTGTCACTTCTGCTAATGGCACTGACAGCGACCGAGAGCAGCAAACGGCGGAGAAAGTACATATTTTTAAAGGAGAGAAAAGCCACCATGACGAGTCGCCCTGTACATTTAAAAAGGAGCATACGCTCTCAGAGCTTTGTGGCCTCTGAATCAGAAAATGGGTCACAAAGAAACAATTGTGAGAGTGTTTTGTTTTTTTTCCCTGCCTCTCTTTTTCTGTATTTAATTATTGTGTGAAGCGCTTAAGCTGTCGTGGGGTTGAAGCATCCTGTCTCTTTTTGAAGAATATTCAGAGGCGGTTCAGGATGCCAAGAAGATGTGGCCGCCTTGGGCTGGTCGAGGCTGCATTTTGCTATGTGACATGTTGTCACATGCAGGAGGGAGAAAAATCAATTGGCAATTAAATGATACACCTTGTGAGGATGACAAGAGGCATTTGGTAGCATAGGAAGAAGTGGGTAGTGAGGGGCTTTGTAATGAAGGCCTAATGACTATTCATAAGCGATTTTCAGTCCGCTGATCCACTCAACTGGGAAGCTCTGCCCTGGAGAGTCGGCGCTGTCACTTTCTCTCACCTCAAAAAGGCGCCGCAATCGACGGTGTAGGATGTGAGCGAGAAATTACCCAGAATTCTGCCCCTGGGCCTGTCTCAGGTCACATGCAGGAGAACGGGGGAGTCGTTGGAGGCGGGGGACACACATCTGGCGCGCTATAGGTGCCACCGGGGGACAAAAAAGTCCAAATCAGGAAGCATCGAGCACACAGGATTGACAGCAGCGGATACCTTTTCACACAAGAGCGAGTTGGGGGCTTTGTTCTTCTTCTCTGCCCATATTCAGTTGGTATTATGGAGCTGACAGAGCTTTGAGGTGGCCATCTGTAGAGCATGAATTTATCGCCATGAACTGTGCTCATTTGGTGATAAATTGAAGGGGCCCTCTTTGTAATAAAATTCCCTTTTATACAGGGAGGAGGCGCCTCTTTAGTGGTCATTTGCAACACCGAAAGGGCAACTTATCCCTTCAAAATGTCCACTTCCTGCTCCGTTTTCTAGCTGGTACCATGACTAGCAACACTTCTGTGATTTGTCCCTCAAAGCATTTCTTTGATTCTCTGGTGTCAGGTCTCTTGTTCAGCCTGCAAAATACCAAAAGACCCTTCCACATGTATACATCCGCTATCCAAACACGCTATTATCTGTCTCTTATCGCCCCGGGCGGCTCACCTTATCTAAGGTAAATACTATAATGTGCTCATTATGGGCTCTGCTTCATGGCTACTTGGCAGGCATGTTTGCTCAGTAATAAGAGCTTGTCAGAAGCGATGCAGGTCATCGGATAGAGGGAGTGTGTGTGTTAAACCCAGATATTATTCTTCCAGTGCGCCTCCGCTGTAATTGAATAAGTCTTCCGTACCTGAGCTAGTCCACAGCCTTCACTTCAAGCCAAAGGCTTCTTTTTTTTTTTTTACCTCTGCTGCAGGTGGCGTGCCGCCAAAAGGCCTATTACATAATTAGCCCGCATTGATCATCTGGTTAGAGCATGAATCAAATGGCGCAATGAAGTTTTGAGGTCGCAACTCCCTCCTTTGTCAACGGTTTAAATGTGGAGCAGAAGTTCATCAGACAATGGTGTCGCTTTCTGAACTCGAGGTGAGAAGTCAGTCTCGGGTCTTAATGAGGTTGCAAGTTGACTGTTTAAATTAAGGGAAGCTCAGAAGAATCGATTGGGGCCAGATTTGCCGGCACCCCAGAGAATCATAAAAATGTAAGTTTTCTGCGTCTATTTTCTTACCCAAAAACCGCCTCAAGACCCGAAACTAGGCCAGGTTTCCTCTCTTTATTTGGAGCTTTCACCATGTGCCATAAAAGTTTAAAAATGGCAACATATATTGTCTCATAACCTTTTATCACTCTTTTATTAGAATAATTGAGCAGTGGAACATTTGTTCAAGAGTGAGACATTTCCTCTCTGTGTCACTCGAGTTTAAACGGAGACCTGGAGAGCATGTTACCGAGTGAATCACAGCTCCAATAGTGCTTGGCAAAGCAAGTCCTGCACGCCGGATGGACCTCATCAGCAGAAAAAAACCCGAAGCTGTGTTCACTGCTGCAAAATTTAGCAGGGAATTTACAAATAGAGGAACAATGCACAGGCGGCAACGGCAGGAGAAGGTAGCTCGCTTTTAATCGAAAGGGAGAGAGGGGAGGGAGTGAAAGTGAGACGGGTAAATCAATGCCTGGTCTATCTCACACAGATAGGGGCTGTGTATATGTGTGTGAAAGAAAAACACACAGAGTGTGAGCACTGCAAATAATGTCATCTAATCTGGCCATTTTGGCTTGTTGACGAGCCCTAAACTTCTAAACTTGGTTTGTTTTCGACTCAATTTTAGGTTTAACTCTTCTTTTATCATCTGGAAGTCAAAGAACCGTCCCATTTTACGACAGGGACGTTCCTTTCAGAGGCAGTAAGACTTTATCCTGAATATTAACTCGACAAATGTCTTGAAAGAAGACAGATTAAGGCTAATCTTGACAATGCTTATTAGTGAGCTGCACGTTCTGAGCAGGCTCTTTGGGCTGCGTTCACATGTATCACTGTAAAAAACTAGAGACAGGCTTCATTCAGAGGGTTAAAGCTTCAGAATCATACTTTAAATGCCTTCATATTAAAAATTACAGCTTTTTTCACCCAAATATAGCCTTTAAATGGAATTTTTTTGGCTAGACCTTTCAAGAATTATTATTTCAGGTGAACCAACTGTGAAAACAAGCAGTATTCTATCAATAACTATCAACCATTATGCTAAATGACCTTTATTTCCAGCTCATCTTTCAGGGCATTACTGTGTATTGGAAACTGGCCTGATGTTCTCACTCGGTTTGACAAAATTAGACTCCACAAAAGGCATAAATGAGCTGATAAAAGCGGGATTTTTTTAGCGGTGAAAGAGGGAGACGGAGCTTACCTCTCCGCTCTCACGGGCTCCGTCGGGGTCAGAGCGTCGGCAGCCGCCGTTGTAGCTAAGTAGTTTTAATTGAAGTAGCGCTGCCATCATTAACATTGCTATCATTATTACAAAGCGAACGGTTCGGATGATACTTGTGTCCCCAGCCACTGCCGCCGCCACCACCACCACCTCCCATCCCCACTCCCAGACACCCGCACATCATTATGCAGTGGCATCTATCAGATACCGGCTTAATTAGGGCCTGTACAGCACATTAAGCAAGGGGAGTAGCCAAGCTCAAATATTTATAAGGTTGAGTATATTTATGATCTGTGTCATAATCCCTTACTGGAAGATTTCGGTGAAGGTTTTCACAAATCAGACCCTTTATTTCCCCTTTCCCCCTTTCTTCCACTGATCATGTGTCACTCTCTACAAAGATTTAGCTGCACTCCAGAAGTGCTGTCGCTACAAACACCTATAAGGGAGCCGGCCTCCTGAAGATGCAACAAATGTCCCTGAAAAGGAGATTAAAGTAATCAGTCCCAAGTTTTTTTTTCTTTCTGCCGCTGAACTTTTACCTGTTAAACTCTGATTGTTATTTTCCCTGATACGCTCTTATCTGCAGGCACACGGTGCACTTGGCTACACAAGCAGCTCAAACATGCAGCTTCTTCTCTTAAAGAGAAACCCCGGGAAGCCCCGAAGTGTTGGCCGTTTCGGGCTTTATTCTCTTCATTTCTCATCTCCCCAATTGTCATGAGGTTAACTCTTTGCTTTTTTTAGTGTGTGCAGAGTGCAGGCCTAAGTGGCGGTGAATGGCACTTCTGCCTCGATGAGAGCCCCCCCCCCGTCCCCCAACTCCCCTCACCCAGGCTCCCTATGATAACTCCTCTTGTCTGTTTTTGTTCAGGCGAAGGTATCGTCCTCATTGAGAGCCTTCCCCTTTTGCTCTCACTCATGCCTCGTTTTTTTTTTTCACTAACGTCTCGCCTTGGGAAAAACCACGAGGGTCATGTTTATTTAAAATACAAAAACACACGCCTGTCCTTGTCCTTAAACCTCCCACCTCCGCCCTCCCTCCCCCACGCTCCCCCGTGAGGGCACAAGCAGGTAATAGTGGAGAGTAATGAGAGGTTTATGCTTGATTTTATCCTCCTCTCTGCAGCGGTTGCCGGTGGTCGGTTCCATAATACATGATAACAGCCTCACAAACATATATAAGAGCCTGTTTTTTTTAATGGAAAATGTGGTGAAAAGATGCGGCATGTGCGCTTTGTCACTCGAGGGGGATAGTTACCAGCTTTTTTCTTTGAAAATGAAGCAGAAATCTGCTAAGAAAACAACAAAATGACCCTAACATCTCTGCAGCGTAACCTCCACCTACAAGGAAAACTCTCCAGGTCACTTAAAGCCTTCCTCTAAGATGCTCTAATGCAGATTACAGGGTTAAGGGTGAGGAACTGTCGATCTCAAGTCTCCGTTTTTCTGCTGACTGCATCGCTCCCTTCTCTTCACGGGTTAGTGGAGTCAAATCTCGCAGAATGGCTACTCAGGTGGAGGGGAAGGGGAGGAGTAAAACAGCGCCCACCTCTGGGTGTGATTCAGATCAAGTCTCCCCTTGTGTCGTGTGGGAGGTAAGAAGCACTCTCTTTACAGGGTGCAGCAGCATTTCAGGGCGAGTCAAGAGTTGGAGCGCATTCGGGGTTTTTATGTTGTTTGGCCATATGTTGCCAGAACAGTGTGTCAGAGGGAGAACGAGGGAGGGAGGGTTGAGTCATATTTTGATTTCAGTTGTTCAGCTGATGTTGTGGACCTCACAATGATGTCAGACTGAAATAGCTTCTAAATGAAATTCCCATTTTCAGGGAGTAACCGCGCTCCGTACGATCGTGCCAGTTGAGGAAATAAGTGAGAGCAGCAGAAAGCTATTCGGAATAGTTGTTTCATTGGAAAATACACAAAATAATGTGTAAATTAAAAAAAAAAAGTCAGGATTTGAATTGAACTTTTTCAAAACTTTAGTGCTCAACCTTCAAATGTGCATCAAAAAATGATGGGAGTACAAAAAGGAGGCAAAGGAGGTGTGATAAAAGCCGTCTCAAATAAACTCCACCAGACCTGCAAATGCAAAAACCCACAAGACAACTAAAAATGCTTACTTTTTCCTGATAAATGTGTGACATTCTTTGTTTTTCTGTTGGTTTCTAAAACGACTTTTTTTTAAATTATGCTTTGGACAATGCTCTTTTTCTTAGTAAATCCTCCTTCCCCCAACTTTTGTTTGAAGAGCACCAACCACAGCTCTTAGCCTGCCAAGTAACCTCCATAAAAATGTGACCACTTTGCACCGGAGATTACAGAAAAAGAAGTATTTTGACTCAACGGCCACCACTTTAAATACCTTAAATCCAGTCCAGCTGCTCCTCTGGCCGCCTCCTCCCCCTTCCTCGCTGCTCCTCCATCGTGAAGCAAGCGTAGGAAGAAGAATCAGAAGAGGGAGTGTGCGTGAACACGGCGAGCCTTTGGCCAGGTGGTTGGTGGTGGGGTCTTGCTTTTATTGATTTTCGTTACTTTTACCGACAAACATCCTCCTCTTTGTTTGGCCACTGAGAGCAGGGCGAGCAGCGTGGGGTGTTTCAGCGATGGAGGAACCGACAGCGCTCCCTAGCCCGGGAAACCTTTTGCCTTTTTATCCTCCTGCGCTCCCACCGGAGAGCTAACGCATAATTATGCATTTTTCTTTATTTTACTGCATCGATTTGACGTAATTTGAAGGTTCTGCAGGGAGCGGTACCTGAGGTTTTCTCAGACAGCTCGGTGTGTTAAAACAGCAGGGCCTCTGCTTTTCACCCCACAGGGAAATTTAAGTGTCAACAACAAGGCACAACACAATAAATACATGTTATATCTGAACCAGCTGCAAGTTTTCCCATTCAGGCTAGTTTTGTTTAGAACTGACTTTCTAAAGCATGCTTTTGCTGCACATCCCACCGTCATACGTATATCTGCTCTTTCATATCTGCTCAAGAGTCACCCACCAAGGTGTCCGTTCGCTCACGGTTCCAGCCTTTCAACCTGTCAGACACACTTTTGTGATGGCAAATCCCTTCATTTTCTTTTTTCTGCTTTTCAGCACAAATATATTTTTCCCCTTTTCTTTTATCAAGGGCAAACCTGAACTCCATGAAAACACACACACACACACACATCCAGGGCAGGGAGATCTCCAGGGCCTGTCATTTTACATTTACATTTTAGCCATTTAGCTGACGCTCTTATCCGGGGTGACTTGCAAAGAGCACAACGGCGGACTGAACCTGAATGTTCGCAAGTAGGTGAAGAGATGGAAGGTGAGGAGGAGGCGCCATGTTTTTATTATATACAGTATATATTTATATCTGAGAGGGTTGCTTTTGAACCCTGATATCATGTGGAGACTCCATTCAAATTTAAACATGAAATGGGTGTCAAAAAGTACAACGCGCCTCTTGTCTTTACACCTATTTAAATTTTTTATGAGGCCATTTTGGAATAAGAATCGAGCCCTTCCACTTGCCAGAAAAGAAGATAAGGGCAAGTATTCTGAGACTCTCCACCTGGCTGTTTGAATTATTCAAGTGTGCAGGAAGGGGATCTTGTCACGGCTCTCGCAGGTTGTGAAGGCCAAAATTGCTTCATCATGCTCAAGTGCAAGTATGCATACATTATTCAGTTAAAGCTGGAGAAAAATCCAATGTCTCACTTGGTATTTGAGATGGTGAACTGCTCTTTAGATGCTCCATCCACTTATTGATAAACTATTCCCTAAATACTAACTTTTAGAGAAAGAAGCCCGGCAATTGTGACTTTTTCTTTTTTTTTTCTTTTTTTTACCTGTTAACAGCTATTTCCACCGCTCTCCATATTTATCACACACGCACACACATCTGAATTTGTTCAGTCTTTTTTGAAATCCTCCACTTTTTTACTCTAATTGTTTCTCCCTTCTATCGACTGCTTTATTCATCCACTGTTCCACATAATGAGAGATAAGTCGCTTCACACCGTAAAGCACCTTTCTCATTTGTCTTGCATGCTAACACACACGCACTCACATATATCTGTGTACAAACATGCCTTCCCCCCCCCCAGTCTCTGACACATAAGACACACAAACAGCTTTAGGCCTACGGTATGGCACTCTTATCTGCAACGCACAGACTTAGCATTATACCATCAACAAGCTAGTGTCTCCCAGACGCCACAGCCGCACTGATCTCCTCTCAGGTTGGACTTGCGTTCTTCTCCCTAAATCGAAGCTAATTTAGCATTTCTAATCAAATAGGACGGTGTCTTTTTTAAATAAATTGCCAAATTCATTCAATGTCAGAGGTCCTTTTCCACACTGGCAATATTGTCTCTTTTTTCCTTTTAATTTGCTGCTCATGTATGCTATGAATATCCCCACACCATGCATAATGTAATTAACTATGACCAATGCTATGTGGGCAGCCGTCCCAGAGCCAGTCACTAACTCAAAATATAAAACCTGAAGAACTCTCTGCTTTGCTTTTTCTGCGATCGAGCCCTTGCACACCGAGAAAATGCTGCATTGTAAGGTGCTGGTTATCTGCATTTCATGTTCTTATGACAGTTTCATTTGGCTAAAACCATCTTCCAAGATGTTGCTTTTTCAACGCACATCTGACCCCACGTTTGTTCACTTTTCAGTTTGTGAAATCAGAGCAACATTTGCAAAAAGAAGGGCGAAAGGATTCTTATTTCCACTGAAAGTAACTCAAAGTTCAAGCAGGACTGAAGTGATGGTGAAACAGCTCCTCTTGCTCAAGGAAAAAAGGGGACGAAGCTAAAGTTCAGGAGAAAGCTATGAGAGACTGTCTCCATCTGTCTGGGAAAACCGAGTTGTGACAACTGCTTCCTGTTTAGGGGAATAAGTGCGCATGGATGAGATCCTCGCCACGTTGCAATGCAGTGCAGACTAGACCTTTTCCTTAGTAACTTGTCTGCAAATTACTGTGAATGTGTTGAGACTCTTGGAGAATTTGAGTCTTTAGGGCTCAGCCTTTGGTCCAAATGGTTTCCTAACACTGAGAGTCACAGAGTAACAAGTCAAGGAATCCCAGAAGGAAACAGCTGCATTGACAGGCTGGGGTGTTTGTGAGTTTCATACAGACCTCCTTACATGCCAGCATGTGTTTTCCCAAAGCTTCTTTGTGATTATGTGTTCTTGTATTTCTGGACCACATGTTCCATGGCCCAGGTGTTCGGACCGTTTTGGGGTTAGAGCTGCGGAAACGCAGTCAGGTGTAGTCACGAGAACATGTGTTTGGGTTGGGAGGACAATCTTTTTCTTGTCAGCTGTTGTTCTGTCATTCCAGATGGGGGGGGATTGTGGGGGGGGTTGGGGGAGTCGAGAGGCTGAATGTAATTTCTTCCCATCCTGACAGCACTTCGGAATAAAGTGGCGCTCTCTTGGCGGGTGATTGGAGGGAATTGCTTCTCTGGGTGACAAATGATTAGCCGTTATCTTGGACAGGACCTGATTCCAACAAGGAGAAAACGAGTCAAGCTGACGGTCAGCCGCCCGCCCTGCGCTGAGTCAGGTAACTCCATGGGAGGATGCAAGGGTGTATTCACAGGAAATGAAGCTGCCAGCCATGGTTAAACCCCCACCCCCCTGTTTTATCCACCTCCTCCCCCCTCCAAGGGCCCCACCAGGACAAAACCTAATCCGCTCTGTCAGGGGCAGATTACGACTTTGTTTAATTGGAGATGGGCTTCGCTGACAATCGGGCCTGTTGTTGCTCAGCGGTGCAGGTGTTTTGTTGGTGCTTTTCATCATCATGATGCATCCAACGATGTATTAGCTGCTATCCTGTCAGGCTAAGCTTGGCCAGAATACAAATTGGACGCACCGCCTTGTACAACAAGACGTTTCTTCTGAAAGCAGCAAATGTCTGATTGTAGGATGTTCTGAAACCTTATGAGATGAATTAAGCTGTCCAAAAAAGCTAGCCTCTTCGTAATAAAGAGCTTGAATTGCCATGAATGACACTGACTAAGGATTTTGACACATTAACCGCTGGGTTGACTTCAAGTCTTTGTTCCTCTAATGGCTCTTTGCCACCTTGAATTCCTGTCGGAAGCCAATTTGTAGCACTGACGCCAAAGCTGCAGAAGCCACAGTCAGAGGGGAGAGTAAAGGTGTTAAAGCCTGATTGGTTGCTCTCTGCTGATTGTCACCCTGCGAGCACATGTTTCTCAAATGGACAACATGTAGACATCGCCCCTCTTTGCACCTCACTGTGCCCTGAACAGATAAGAGAATTTAAGAGCTATAGTCACATTAGAGGAAGGCTTGAGAGGAGGGAGAGCTGAAATATTCCCGTGTCGCAAGAGTAAATAAGTTCTCCCCATGCCAGTGAAACCCCACGGGATCAGTTAGCTACCCATTACCATAGATACAGAGAGTTTCTTAAACGCAACAGCCTGCTTCGAAATGTGAGCGGAGGGAGGGCGAAGAAGACGAGGGGGAGAAATGTTTAAGGATCTTGTCAAACTTCACCTCTGCCTCCAACAAGCATTGCGGGAGACTCTGGCAAGTCGTCCGGGTCACGAAAACAACATGAAAACCGCTCTGTCAGCCACTCTGTTTTCATTACCTGAAAAAACAAACAGCGAAATCTAAAGAAAAATAAAAAAAATAAAAGAGGAGACGAGGAAGGAAAGAGTGAGTGCTCCCCCGGGGCGCCATTTACTTCCTTTGCAGATGAGGAGATAGGTGAAAAAAGGACAACTTGGCTCCTGAGATTGGGTTTTCTGTCTTCTCTGTCCTTTCTCGTGTTCCTTATCATCTCTGGTGGGACCGTGTAACATTTCAACAATGCACAGCATCACTCTTGATCCCTTCACCTCAATATTAATGGTTACTTTGATGTGCTTGGGAAAGGTTTGTGGCTCTGGGTAAGAGGTTGAGGCTGGTTCTTCAATCCCACTGAGATCAACAATGCTAAAAATGTACCCAGCAACATTGCTTTGGATGAAAATGTCCACCAACTGGCTCATGCTATGTTAACCACACTTCAGGGAATTGTTCTGCAATAACATCCACCCACCAGAGGTCCTGCATGAATCTGTCTCCTATCCAACCACAGGGGACGAGGGCATTGTTTGGCATCCCCACCCTCGCTGGCCTGAGGTTGCTGATATTTTAACTAAGGTGATGATAGCCTTGGTTGTTTTCCTTTGAGGGGGCGTTCCCCTTTCCCACCCCCACCCTGTCTTCTGCTACCTCTCCCTCTGTGGGAGCTCGACTTCTCCAACTTCTTCCCCGTGATTTATGACCTCTCCATCAGATACATCCCATGGGTCCCTCTCCGGTGCGCACACAACCCTGCCACAGCGACTCCTGACTAAAATGGATTAGGTGCAGTTATCCACAAATGGATCCGTCACTACTTCTGCCCCGGCTAAGGTTTGATTGCAAAGGTGGAGTGGGCCTGAGCAGCTCGCTCTGATCCGTGGCGTCTCTGTTTGCCAGCCTTAATTACCTATTTTGAATGAGTTAATAGCCATAGGAAACCCGTTTGGCAGGGATAAAGGGGACAGTATCTGGTGTGCAAAGTGATCAGAGGGTTTAAACCGCACTGGGATGTGTGGATATGTGTGTGGGAGGGGGATACTTTTCCTTTATGCACTCTCGAAAGGGTAGAAAAAAGTTTCCTTATCAGGTATGTACTTAAAAGGATCCCACTACTGGAAGCGCACTGTCTTGGGGGAAAGCAGAGCGAAAGATGAAAGGCTTTTGTTAAAAGTGACGCTCGGCCCAGGTTTCCTGTGCCTTGCCTCGACTCCCCTGTCCCTCCCTGCCTGAGTGCTCGGCTCTCTTCCTCCCACTTTTGCCTTCTCCGCCGCGCAAAGCTGTCTTTGAGGGGAAAAAGTAAACCTTCTTGCCGCCTGCCGGTGTTAGATTAAATACCGAGATGGCGACAGGAAAAAGGCAGGGAGGAAAAACAAAACAAAAAGAAAAAAAAAGAAAATGCCTGCCTCCTCAGCGGACTGGCTGGCTCGCTGAGCCGGGGTGAGGGATGTTGGAGGAGAGTTATCAGGTTGGCGACGGAAACTGCCAGTTAGTCAGCAAGACTCCCAATCCAGTGTAGTCCAAACATGCCGCCGCGGGTTTTCGATGACACGGTAATCTGTCTCAGGGTTGATCTTAAACAGAGAACTCATCTTTTCTGCCTTATCACACTGACATGGCAAACTGGAAGAGCCTCGGGCAATGAACACAATAACAACTAAATAAAATGATCTTCTTAAGGGAGGCTGTATTGAGCACATTTTTCATGGCTGAACTATGTTCTGGTGGGCTTTAATTCATCAGTAAATACAGAGTTAACACCATGCAGAACACATTTCCTTTTATTTACACTCTGCAAATCATTTAGCACTCACACAGGAAAATGAAAAATGACATGACTTCCGGAAACAGAAAATCAGAGACCTGTGAAGTCCTTTGGGGAGCTTTTTTTTCTATAACCACAGAGACAAGATTCCTGAGGGATGCAAAGGAAGTATCAGGAAACAATGAGTGCACGACTCCCTGTAAGATCGTCTTAGCTTAACTACCCTATCTCTCTCTGTTTCCCTGCTCTGTATCTACCCTGCCAGCCTGACTAATCAGGGCTGCTAAGAAAAATGCTAATAGCTTTCATGCAGTGACAGTGCCCTGGCAGGTTTGTAAGCGCTCCACAAGGGAGAAGGGGAAAAAAAAAAAGAAAAACAGCCGGAGCCATGCATCCTAGAAAATGAGACTCAATAAACACAATAATGTGTTTAACTTGTAAACTAGTGCGGGTGACAGATTACGGGCGGTCCAGGAGTGTGGCAAGGAGCCGACGTCTCAGCCGTTCACCTTTTGCCTCTACATCTGTCCTGCTAATGGGCTCCACTTCTCTGGCAGCGCGATAGAAACCCAGCTCCCTAAAATCCTCAGGCGAAGCTCTCATTGCTCCCCTCATTCTATTTCCCAATTAGACGAGAGGGCATGATTAGTTTATTAGCAGTAGCAAAAGCTCCGGTGAATGTGTTTGCGGATTCTTGGCCGTTAATGAGCAAATTCAAACCCTATTGAACGGACGCTGGTGGGAGGGGGAGGTTATTCGTGTGCATGCTCGGCTAATAATAGCGTCCTAAAGACAAAAGATGGAGGAAATATAGGAAAGGAGGGGGGGGGGGGGTGTAGAACAATGGAAGCCTACCGGCACACTTAATGGCATGCTCTTTCATTTTGAAAATTGTTTCCCTTTTGGAATTATGCATGCTCGCCATCCTCTCCTTCAGGGTTTGGCAAAGTGTATGTACACATAGTCGTGTTCCACAGACAGCCTCGCTAACACCAGGGAGCAAAGCCAGGTCTCGTGGCACAGGAGACTGGATGCTTCCACCTGTGGGAAATGAACTCCGGTGCAACCTCCTCTTTGTTTTCCTCCTGCCTTGGCAGACTTTTAACCACCTCCTTTACAAGCCAGGTAAATTGTTCATTAGGACTGAGGTAAAAAGGGGGCTGCTACGGCGAAGGTTTTTCTTTTTGTTTTTTTCCTGGAAGAGGTGCGAAGAACAAACAAGTCAGAGCATTTGTTCAACGGTGTAATCTACACATCAATTATCCTGCCGAGCTAATTAGCACCTCGGCATACCCCAGGTACCTGAGCACTTGCACATGCTCAACTCTTTCAAGTCACTGATCAAAAAAGGGGGAAGAAAAGGGAGGGGAAGGATTGACAGAAACACAGGGAGGCAGAACCCAAGGGTAGGTAGGGGGAAAAGCCTTAGATCAAAATTTCCTTTTTACTGACTGTATGTGGAGCATGTGGGAAAGCGTGCGCAGCCGTTCGCGTCCGCTGCTCAATTATGTAAGCCTGTGCCATCTTAGCTGACGTAGCCCAAGTAACCTTCCGTATAAGAGCCAAACGAAACCTTCCAGTAATGCAATACTGGGTGACAAATTACTCAGAGTCTTGCAAATATACACACATCAAAAGGTCAAGCAGCCATTGTAGTAACTGCTTGGTTTAAGCCAATTATCTTCCTCAGTTATGTGTCTAAAATGGAAAATGTAATCTTTCGAAGGTGATTTTAAGCTGCAGAAACGGAGTAAATTATGAGGTTAAAGGCTAAACTAATACGATTTGCACCATCAAGTTTGCAGTCTGAGACTAAAGGTCTTAGCGTTCTTATTAAGGTGTTGCAGAGCATGTTTAAAAAGCCCTACAGTTGGTATGCTCACCCCCCACCCCCACCCCCGTTTTCTGCCGCTTCCACTAGTCCACTCCCACCATGTAATTAAAAGTGTAGC